>JAQFYJ010000953.1:0-10739 GCA_034694685.1 Isotoma anglicana | reverse complement strand
GGTTGGGGATAAGTATTAAATTAGAATTACTGAAATAAAAAATCAGTAAGAGCCACCCAGAGAGGATTAAAATTTTGCTAAAAAATATTTTCTAACTCATAATAAATAAGCACAATAAAATATGCTATATTAAACGTTTCTAACGCTTTGATACATTATTTGATGCAAGTTGACGAATAAACTCTGAACTAAACTTAAGTAGCAAATTAAAATTAAACTTATGAGTAGCAATTAACAAAAAAGGGAGAGCCGTATGATATGTTTAGCTATATATATTATAAATTATAACCGATGCTACTGAAATAAGTGCTGCGCTGACTCATTAATTAATTAAATTATTAACAAGCTAGCTTCTAAGTTGTAATTTTAAAGAAGTGCATACTACATACTATAATTATACAAAACATTCAATTCATATTCATAATAATTATTACCAAGTTATGTATAGTAATAACTGCTCGTGTCGTGTCGTATCGTATCGTGTAATTTATTCATATAGTGTGTAGTAAAAAGTGAGTCATATTCATTCTCTTTTGTCATAAAATATAAAAACTTGTGTCAGTACATTTATAAAGCTAGTGATTAATTAAACTTTCAAAAAACCATTAATTAAATAAATCAATATAAAAATGTCATAATAGGTAGAAAGATATTTAGATTTACAGTTAATTTTAGACGTTAAGTACGATTATTATGGTGTTGTGATTGTGATATTGACATTATAAAATTAAAATATCTTGAGACAAATAGATTAAAAAAACATAATGTAATAATTATGGAAAACTCACACATATTAATCTCATGATGATGATATTACTATTCGTTGGTTGACGGAAAAATTTTCAGTTTGACTACTTCTGACTTATTTTTTTGAAAAGAAAGAATTTTAAAAATCTTTGAAACTTTTAAACGAAAACAATTTTCATGTTATTATAAAACTAATGTTAATGTAAGAAAATGTGTTTCATCACTTGTTAAAAAAGTATGTAAGAGACATTATAGGTGAGAGATGGTGAAATTCTCATGAAATGATTATTATGGATGGATAATAGTTGAAACTGAAAGAGAGGAAATTATGAAGAAATGTTTGATAAGGTTGGAGGAAAATAATCTGTTTAAAAAGGTTGTATGTAGTCAGGCCAGACAGAGAGAAAGATAGATTGGCTATGGACAGAGTTTTAATTATGGATGCAAAGGGAACGGTCTTCTATAAAAATGTGAAATGGTGAGAAGCATTATGAGTCTTTCAAAAAACAGATTTTATATTTTGAAAATCCCATTTAAAATATTTAAAACAAGGAATTTTTTCCAATAGTTCTACTCGTAATCTTATAATTCATATACATGTGACATGGCGAAATGGAATAATATTTGAAATCATACATGTTCTCTCTAATTCTAAAAAAACAATATCTTTAACAAAAATTTAAATGCAGAATAAGAATCAAATCCACCCACACTACACAGAAACATTTAAAAAGTAGATTTCTTGTTACATTGCAGCAATCTTGGAAAAAATACATTTTCGAGTACTTCCAATTTATTATTCAATGCAATATTATAAAGTACATTTATCAGCGCACGGTTACGTTTTAAGGATTCAGTTGTAGTGTGAGGGAAGAGAAATTAATAGATTGGACACTTTTAAAAGGTTAAACTGGGAATGAGCTAAACATTTAAAAAATTAAATATCAAATAATGGGAAGAAATTTGACTGAAAATTTTCTTTAAATTTTTGTAACGATCTAAAATCATTCATAATTCATTATATGGTCCACACACCACTGTCCACTTTTAATATAAAAATACTGAGTATAACTTTTATTTTTGAAAGGATTTTTTTAGTTTTGAAAATTTCGAAGATTTTCTAATGGCTTAGTTTTTATTTTTTTGTGAAGATAGAATTTGTTTTACTTGTAATGTGGTACACTTACACATCATATATGAAAGCTTTCTTGATAAATTCAGCACTCTCATATTCGTTTGATTGCATAATAAAAAAATAAAATAAACATAAACTATTTAACAGTTATACTTTTTTGTAAGATGAGCGAAACCGTCTCCGATCGTTAAAGTATATAAGATGTATCTATTCATATGTATTCATGTTTAATTAATGTTAGGAAAACATAACGAGGTGAGGAAGTACGAAAGATGCGTACGCCTGTTTTTGTAAAGATGAACGAAAAATCCGAATAATTTTAGAATATCAAGTTGACTAAGGCTATCTAGAAAGATACGAAAAAAATCAGTTAAATTTTTAAATTCTCAGTTTAACGTTTAATAGAATACACAATACAGTTTGATTGTTAAAAAATAGTTCCATACAGTTGATTATCCATCGGTGTTAATTGTATTATAATAATTGTAGCTTATATTAGGGATTTAAAATATAAGAATTAATATTCAAAATGATCAGTTATTGTTAGTCATCTATTTGTCCCTAAAATTTTATTCGTAGAGTCTCGTTTGTTTCGAATTTTTTGTTAAAAGTTGGTACAGTCAAAAGGCATGTTCATAATAGATAATTCATTTAGGTTTACAATCTGATGAAAAACAAGTTCTTGCAAATTAAAAAAAAATACTTTTCAAAAGTTTAAAATTCTTTAAATTTCTGAAACAGTTTAAAATTAAAGATTATTTCAATCACAATATTCAACATTGAAAAAGATAATGCCTTCTGATACTAGGTTGATGTTGTACTGTAGACATAAAAGACTCGACTTAATAAAAAGAAACGAATAACTGTAACTGATTTAGCTAAAAAATCAGTTAACCGATAATTCTTTTGTTTTGGATAGCTCTAAAAAAAGTATTTGATATGTAACAAGTATAAAAGTCCAATTGCACACTCCAACCACACGAATATTTTGTAAAAAAAAGGAACGATTTCTAAAAACTTAAACATTTATAAATAAACTACTATGTGTAACTAACTTTGAGTTATTCTGTAATTAAATTACCATTACAACTACCACATATAATTAAAGTTTAATTATTAAACTAATTATAGCACTATTATTAATACTAAATATTTTAATATCATATGTCGGAAAAAAGTTGTCTGTTGGTGTCTATCCGGATAAGATTAAAAAGATAACTATGAGAATGTATATAGTGAAATGTATAGTGAGAAAACGGAATGTTGACAATGAACAAGACCAAAGGTTTTTTAAGGATAAAATCATTGATGATTACAAAGGTGAATGCATATTATTTTGAAAATCAAAATAAAATTCCGAAAATATGCATTTTCATTTCCACAAAAAGAAAAACAAATATACTCAAAGAAACTTCAAAAGGTCAAAGGTACTATATGATGGACTATGCTATTATAATACAACATGGTAATATCTTGGACAGAAAGGGAACGTCAAGTTAGACTAAATTCTTTAGGTTATCATTTTAATCAAACTTTATCTCCATATAGTTCGTATAGTTATAGGTTCAGTTCTTGTCTTCATAAAAGAACAATTGATGTTTATTTAATTAGAAAATCACGACGATTATGACAACACTTTGAGAACAGACTTAGCTTGTGGCAGCAGAAGTCATAATTATAGAGAGGTAAGTGTTTAATAACAGTAAGGGTCAACTCGTCATCGTCACTTAAACAGACATCTTTGTCATCATCAACATGTTCATGATTTATATGAATTTTTCAATAGATTTGTATATTTAATCCTAAGGACTCCCTAAAACATACCAACCAACTACTATTTGGCTAGATTATTTATTATACTCTTATCGTTCATAAAAGAATTTAGATAAGATGAAGGATATGAAAAATTACATTTTTGGAAATCAAAAAAAATCCTATATGATATTGTTATGATATAAAGATATAACTACGTACGGATATGATTGATAATGACTATGCAACAATGTAAAAGTTAATTAAGTCATAAAATTAAGGAAATAAATTTTAAGATAGAAACTAAGTTTGTGTCAGAATTAAGAGGAAGAATAAAGGAAAAAAAATGTAATAAAAATGCATAAGTGAATAAAATAAAATAAATAATAAAATAAATACACACTGGAATATTGAATATATTTTTTTTAAACACTTTTTTTATTACTTCTTTCACTGTTTTATATCATATTACCAACTGTGCTGCATGGTCTTTAAGTATTAACTTTATTCATGTAATATACATTCATTAGTACTCTACATGAAGGTCACACTTACGAAAGGAAGGTAGACAAATTTCAATTTTTCAATGTATATTGCACCATTGAGATTTGGAAAACGGTGGAAATAAATTTTTGTCTACTTTCATAATATTGACATAATTAAAAAATCAATTTCATTTACCTAAAATTACTGTGTTGCGGTTAGTGTGATCTTATTAAACAGTTAATGTACAATTAACTTAAAGTTATCTTTTCGCAATTATCTTTAACATACGAGAGTACAAAACTTCATACATAACATTTATTTCTTGATATTTAAGTATGCAACAGATTTTAAACATTTATATGGAATACTGGTCAGGATATTTTAATGCACTTTGAAATATTTCATATCTTATTACAACATTGGTGAAATAAAAATCGTTACCAAAGCTCGTCTTATACAATTGAAGAAAACTAAACCTCTATCTAGGCTGTTTATTGACTTTCTATTATTAACCTTTCTATGAAATATTTTTAAGTCTTTATGCCATCACCGTGAACAACTGCAGTGGATGTGAAGTAAAAACGCTGATTAACAAAGTATCAGATAAGTTATGCACTTAAATATAATTTAAAGCTTCCAAAATTAGTCTTTAGTTGATCATTATCATTCTGTACTGAAAACGCACACACAGGTAGATTTCAATTACGATCTATCTTTCACACAACTTTAATTATGTTGATAGAGCTTAGGAAATATATTTACAAGTAGAATAGCATAAGCATTCAGTATTTTACATCATTTCATTTTGGAGTATAAATTAAAATCACAAAATTATTCCTTAGTTTACATTACATAATGCCATTCACCTCAACAGTCAATTCCATTTCGATAGCATTTACGATGCACTAGTAGATAAAAATTTGATTTTCATAAATGCGTAAGTCTTTCTCGTTGCGAGTTTAGCATACTAATTTATTATACCTATCAAATATCAGATCTGCGATAGTAATTTTTATTATTTAAATCCAATTCTGCAATATAAACCACCTTCTCAAATTTACATTGTCAACTTAACGCTAAACGATTAATACAAAAAACGATTGACGTTTCAAAAAATTGTGTGGTTTAATACAGAGAAATTAAGAAATATGCGAGATTTAGGGTGCTTAAGTGTTTATATACGTAATTTTAAACAGGAAAGTTACTACAGATGTACAAAAAAATGTACATTTAATTTTCTGTTTAATCTGGGAGTGTATCTGATTCAGAAGGAGGAGTCACCTGGGGTATGACATTTTTTCCCTTTTTAGAAGTGTCTGCAAGAAACTCCTGATAGGTTTGAGAAGCTGCTAGAGGCTTTTTAAATAAATCAGGAGTGTCATCATTGCACAATGTTTTCGAATCTTCCTTTTCTTCTTTGTCATCAACATAAGCTGCTGTTGAAGACCGTACAGGTACTTTTCGTCTTAGGTCGTCATCAGTACTACTTGGACTTATTCGTAGATTAGAAACTTCCTGTCGAACACCATTAAGATTTTCTGGAGAAACTGATAATCGGGTTTCTCTTCCTGGCGAGTTTTTGGTGCTAAGTTCACTACTTTTGTGGTAAAATGTTGGCTCGGAAGGTGAAATTGAGTTATCCTGTGCATCCTCGGGGTACAGGAGAGTTCCTGTTACATTAGCTAGGTTATCTTGATCGATTACCATACCATAACTTCCAATTGTGGGACCAACTGATGAAGTGCTATCAACGTCCGACAGAACTTTATCACTTGCTGAGGCATCTAGATGACAAATAATATTTAATTTCTATGTGATAATAAAAAAAATTTCAAACTTTAAACTGTCATTTATTAAGAAGAGTTATTACCTCTATTTCTATTACCAGACATTGAGGAATAGCGAAATCGAGGCAGAATCATGTTTCTTCTCGCTGGGATGTCGCTCTTTAGCCCTAAATAGTTAAATCTTCCGATTAGGTAATACTAAATTAAATTACATATTTTAAACAAATGGCATTCAACCTTTTCTAGCATAAAAGAGAACATAAGCCGAAGAAAACTCGGGTTCAGAAGGGCTTTTAGATGAGACACTCTCATCATTAAAATAGTGCCATGATCCTGTCACAGGATTTTTCCCAAATGCAGTGTAATGGCCAGCAGATGCAGCTAAAATAAAATAAAATAAATTATTAATTATTTTTATCGTATATTCTTAAAATGTATTTTTTGATTTACATACTTCCATAATGACACACGCAAGAATACAAATCATAAACATGCTGACTGCCTGCACATTCTTCAGCTATGTACTGACTAACATCGAGATCCGTTATTGGAAATGTTAGGCGATTATTCAATTTATTACTAGCATGGTCCACGAAAACAAATCTAAAACAGTTGAAATTTTAAAATTATTAAAATTATTGAAATTTTGAATATATTCAACAAACTTGTTGTTTGAAAACAAACCTCTTTAGATATACAATCAAATAGTCTGGGAATCTAGTAACTGTTAGTTTCTTCGTTGCACATCGCTTGGCTTTACACTGCGGACAATTCCATGGATTCTGCTCATCTAAATGCTCGCTAAAAAGAGTAAAGATTTAAGATCAATGAACATTTCAATAATAGTACACGAATGCATTAATTCCAATTTTCAATCTATAAACAAGATGGACTAACATTTCTGAAAATGCTTTTAGACATTCATGTATATCTATCATTGGTTCCTCACGGCGAGTCCATCCCCAAGCTGGCATTCCTAAATTAGCTTGAATAGCCATGTCAGGTTGCTCAAAAGATGCGATGAGATCCGGTGATAAATTTATATATGAGATCATTACACTATTTTTTGGATTTATCGAGACTGAAATATCACTTGGAATTTCACATCCTCTGCAACCCACTGAGTATATACACTGGCTACAACTTTTCCCCTATGAATAGAACATTATTATTGTAAAATTATTCTTTCTTTCAAAAATGATTTATTTATAACGTTGAGAAATTGAGAAATACTTACATCCCAGCTAGAATATATAATTTTATAGTCATGATTCGGAAAGGGATTTATCTTCTTGATAAAATCATGAAATTCGGTTGCTGGTAGAACAGAAGGTAATTTAACCACCCATGGATAGCCAATTAGTTTAGATACTATTGGAGAGTTGTTATTTGTGTCTTTGTCAGCTTCAACGCGAAAAAGTAGCGGAATCAAGTGCAACTTTTTGACACAGCTTTCAGACGATTCAATTAGTGACACGAAACACTTTTCATACTCCACAATTTCTGCACAGACGGGACATTTTAGATGTGTACTTAGTTTATCTTCAGATGGTACCTCACCCTCTACGCATTCAAAATGGGTAGCCGTTTTCTATAAACAGACCAAAGGCACAATTAATAATTTTAGCAATGTATATCTTGACAACTGAACTCATCTTCAGTGAAGGAAGAAACAAACATACCTTCATGCAATCGACACACAAAATACACACACAGCCGTAGTGCTGCCTTAAGTCTTGTTTCGGGAAGTCTTCCAAGCATACAGCACAGGCTGCCCATTCGATAGTTACTGAATTTGGATCCGTTGAAGATTTCGATTGAGTCTCAAAGTTGGGACCGCCAAAAGTAGCTCCTGGGTCACCCATACACGTTAACGAAGGGGTGTCAGTCTCCCAGTCTTCATCGAGATAAGTTGAAGGTCGGAGGGATTCCGGCTGCTAAATGAAAAAAAATATTTATTTAACTTTACAGGTGTACAACACAATGACAATAACCATTGAACTTATAAATTTTATAATTAAAAGCCAATTGTGTATAAGGTGTGACAAACAGGTCAGTAAAATACTTACTGCAATTGCTTGGCTCAAGTTACATTCTTCCAGAGCAGGTCCGTACGTCATCGTTGTTCCCAAATCATCAAAGTCTTCATTTACCTCATATACATAGATATTTCGATTTCCGTCGTATACAGTTTTCAAAGGTGTTTCATCATCCAGGATACGGAATACATAGCGATTAACAACCTCTGCTACTACAAATACATTCATTGGTGTTCCTAATTCCAACCCTTCGAGTGCTTTCTGGACAACTTCTTCTTTCAATTTCCCAACATTTTCGTTACCATTAACAGTGATGTCTATCTTTTTTACTGAGATATCTTTAAAGCTGCTAAATGTAACAGAGAACTGTCGATCCATTGTTCTTGGAATCGGCAACGACAGAAATATAAACGGCTCGTATAGTCGAGATACATAATTGCAAACAGAACATGTGACGGTGCTTTTGTACTGTCCTTGAAATGATGAAGCGATGATAGTATCATTCTTGTTAATATATTGTCTCCAGTTTTCTTTACCTTCCTCTGCCTGTGCTTTTAACAAATCTTCATTACTTTTATTTCCGTCGTTTTCACCGTCCATAGTTTCACCATCCACATCTATTTCACTATCACTAATGTCTCCATTTGCAATGACAGTATTCGTAGGTCCAATTCCCGAATCCGCAGAAGATTCATCTTCCTTTGTAACAAAACTAGTGTCTGGTTGACCAGTTTCGTCGTCCATCTCTACATCTGGGTCATTGGACAGTATTTCAATATTTTCATCAACTGTTGAACTAACTCTTCTCCTTTTCGTCTCTGGAGATCCTTCAGACATAGGTCTGCTGTGTCGACTTTCTTCTGGAGACTTCTGTGACGAAGAAACTTCCGAATCGCTCCCAGCTGCTGAAGATACATCGCTTGAAGTATCCGTACTGGTCTTTCTCGAAATCTCTGAAGAAACTAAGGTTGTTTGATTTTCAGCTTTCGAACCATTGCTTAACATCAGTTGTTCGTGTAAAGCATCAAGGGTCAATGAAAGGAATTCTTGACAGTCATGCTGCACAAATGGAACACACAAATAGTCAAAATTATTTCGAATTATACAAAATATAGGGTATTTGAAGCCTCATAAATACATTAGCAAAAAGAGCTTTATAACAAACCTGTCGAGTATCTTTGAACTGTGAATGGCTATTCCCAAGGACGTTTTTAAATTCTTGTAAATTTAAGGTTATATCAGATTTTAGCCACGCCTTCCGAATTAAATTTTGAAACTCCAAAACGATTGACGTAGTTGCGGTTGACGGTCTAGTTATTCTTTCGCTGTAAAATAAACCATCAAAATTAAATCGATTCCGAAAACTATCAATGAAAAATAAAAAATTACTGCAATACCTAATACCACCAGATATTTTTACCTTTTTAAGAAAAATTCTACAACGGGAGGAGTATTTATAAGACATTGTAGCCCAGAGTTCATAAAACATGTGTTGCCTAAATTATTAAGCCCAACAACCCCAGCTTCACGCGCAGTCATTGACAATGAAGACGTTGAATTCTCCATTGACGGTCCGAACTTCCCGTCCAAGAATTCTACTGGAGATGTTGCTCTTTCTTGCAAACTTGTCAGCCTTGTGTTTTTATATCCTAAGTAGGACTGGTTCCCTCCGCAAGCTGTTCAAACGAAAACAAATAATTGAATTTAGATTTGAACACAATTATGAAGTCTAATATACATCTCATAATTTTCCTTACTATTTCCTATCGAGAAAGGTAGAGGTGGTGGGGGTAGTGCGATAACTGTATTACTTTTATTAACATCTCCATCAAACCAACCACTGTCAGAACTACTTGAAGGTATTTCCGCAAGTAGTATTTCTTCCATACTGCTTCCACAAGTTTCTTCGACTACTGTAGCTATAGCACCAACTTCATCGCTACTACATGGTAACTGAGATGATGATACTTCGTCTGAAGTACAAGTTGAAGTTAAACAAATTTCACTACTTGCTGTAACTGTACTTGTTGACACTGATGTCGAAGATACGGTAGTTGAGCATGCTGCTGAAGGCGATTTCAAACTATCCGTACCATTTTCTAGGGTATCTAAAGCAGGAAGGATGCCCATTAACGGAGAATCATTTTTTGGCTGATTATCATCCCACTGGGTCATTTTCACTTGTAACCTGCTGGACTGATTGTTGATGGGAGGAAAGCTGCCGATTATGACTTAGAAACCGAAACCTATCTCGTTTTCTGACGGTATGACTTCCAGCCTTGTGCCATTCACAGCTCCAATCGTAACTTCACCATTTCACCATCAATTCAGGACACTACAGTCACAGTAGAAATAATGGAATAAAAAAAGTAATTAATATGATTCAGAATATACCCATCCACCAACGAATAAATGCAAACATAAAACATGCCATTAATATGCATTTCATTATTTACTACAACTTATATTAAAAAATTAAAATAAGTTGAAAATATTCAACAAAACACAAAATGTATTATTATAATTTCAAAAACTTTAATAGATTTTTAAATTAGTCGTAATCATGCAAATTGTGATGGTAAAAATAGTCTCCCAGTCTTACCGATATTTAGAATTAGCAAATTCGAAGTAAATCGCGGATAAAGAAAAAAATATTTTTTGCAGTTCACAGTTGAATTGGAGTGCAGTGAAATATTTGTGACTAAAAAAGTGTATTATGTAATTGCTTGGTCTTGGTGGTGTACGATTTCAAGTGGAAATGTTGAGTGTATTGAACTGCTGATCTTGAACTGA
>JAQFYJ010000952.1:0-10745 GCA_034694685.1 Isotoma anglicana | reverse complement strand
CCACACAACTTTGACTGACTTTTTAAAAGCTTTCTATATTTTCCACCTATATACTTTCACCTCAAGACCGTGACGAATGACACGTGTCACCCTTCGATTACTAATCCCCAAAGGAAAATTCTAAAACATTTCCCTCTGAATCGTGGACATAAAAGTTGTATGAAAATACAAAAGCCCTTTAAGCTTTCTCTACGTAAATATATAAATTCAAAATATGTCAACTGGCGTGAGTTGAAACTAATGGAAAACATGTCCATGCGATCATCATCGATCGACCCAGTCCGCCTTTCAAACTTTCAATTCGCCCATTCGCCCTATATAATATGCAAATCACCATACCATACATACCATACCAGCACCAATTGTACAAAATGATGTGTAACAAAACGATGCCTATCTCTCTACCCATACCCCAAATACAATTTGCAAATTCTAACCATAACCAAAAAATCCATAGACTCAACAACTCAACTTTTTCAATTCAATCAAAATGTGAATCAAAAAGCTTTGACATTTTAATCCTAATCCTACACAATCGACTTCAATTTCCCTTTTCCCTCCTTACATTTTTAGTAATCCTTTTACTTCCGGGAATGTTTTTTAAGCTCTCTGGATAAAGCCACAAATATAAAAATACAAAAAGAAATATCCTAGTCATAGTCAACTCAAACTCAAGCCAAGCCAAGCCAATCTCACTCACCATCACCATATGTGTAAAAAAGGTACTTTCTTCTCTTATGTAGTTACACAATGTTCAATGTAATCCACTTTGATTCTGTGCAACAAACAAAACCTCTGATATTTAAATGATGGATGGAACACTCAAATCTGACGTGAACTGCCACGCCTTTTTCCATCAAAATATCTTACAATCTTGAACAACACCTTTCAAACCAAAGCAACCTTTAACCTAAACCAACCTATGGGGTTTGTACACCTTTTGCCTACAACTTCTTCCTAATTTAATCTAAAACAATGAATTTCCTATCTAAGCTTAAGAAATAAGTAGGTTAAAGTCTACTCTAATTTCTTTCATTCTACCTAACAAATAATAATTCTTGAATTGACATAACACTCTGGAAAAGAATTAATTACCTTATAAAAAGTCAAATATTTTACTCTAAGAAAGCAAAAAGTATTAACCTTGGTGGGAATCTAACCTCCAAATTATTTCACTCCTTTTCTTCTCTAACAAAGTTAAGATTGATTTTTATTCCACATTAGGTGGGAAAGTAAAAGAAAGTAAATTCTTACAGATTGGGTCGTCGGTACTTTCTCCTCCGTAACGAAATTAAATTATCGCTTTCTATCTTTTACTCAGTAGCAAAAAGGGACATAAAGACAGGCAGTAGGCTGGCAAAAGTTTTTTCTTTCTCTCTCTTTTGCACACATAGCCATCATTGTTCTTCTATGTATATTACCAATTCTACAGATCATATAGTATAAAGACTACTCTAATATAGAGACAGGCAAATTATAGTCTGAAAAAACTTTCGGATAGAAAAAGATAGATCTTTCTTGCTAAATAAGTACGAAGTAAAATTTCTCAGAGGCATGATCAATTTTTTCCACTGATGTGGGATTTGTTATAAAAAAAGTAAAGAGATCCCTGAAACTGGAGCACGATACACAGTCAGTCCTTTTGTATTAAGCTAACCAATAATGTGACTTCCTACTTCCTTCCTTATTGCTCTCTCTCTCTCTCTGCCTTCAATACAATACCTAAAGATCTAAAATGTATTTATTTTTAAGAACCTAAAGTAACTCTATACGATAGTCCGTTGTTATCCTTTGGTCTGGATTTTAAGCTAAGGTAATGTATTATATAGTAGGCAGTAGGGGTTTATATTCTTTTGCTACTGGTTTGGTTTTGAGACTTGAGACTTGAGGGTGACTTGACTGAGTCGAGAGCTCGAGTGAATTGACAGACAGTAATAGATTAGGTAAAGGGTTCCTTTCTCTAGCTGCCTCTCTCGTCCTCCTGTCTCCCATTCCATTATTCTATTCCAATCCTTGTGAAAGAAATAGTAAAGTACAGAAAATGTCCTTTACTATTCTATTCTATGGATTGAAATTATAAGCCTATTTTCCTCCTAGTTGAATTGCACCTATCGAAACCAATCTTAACTTACATCTTTCACATATACACAAGGAGAGAAAAATATATAAACACATCCATGTCAAATCCAACATCTTACCAATAATGTAATAAGAGAGAGACATCATTGCTAGAGATAAGCTATTGAAAATTGAAAATTGGAAGCAATTATCTTGTTTACTTTCACGTATTGTTCTTTTAGATTTACCTGTTTATTTTTTAGCTAATCAGATTGAATTTATTAAATAAAAAAATTGGATATTGATTTTTGTATTCTAAGTTTTAATAAAAGTTTTACATTTTCAAGAAGAAGGATTGGATGAGCGCGATTGAAAAAACTGCCACTTTGTATTGTGTGAATTTATTTTCTTTGCCCCTTCCCCCTCGTAAACTCTGTCCTATTGACATCATCCCAAATT
This sequence comes from Isotoma anglicana, assembly GCA_034694685.1. NCBI lineage: Eukaryota > Metazoa > Arthropoda > Collembola > Entomobryomorpha > Isotomidae > Isotoma > Isotoma anglicana. The sequence goes on along the minus strand of JAQFYJ010000952.1, from coordinate 8,228 downwards.
CCCATGTTTAATCCTATCCAAATCATTCAGAGTGAACCCCTCAGGTCTTTCCGTCTGCCTTTTAACATAGAGAAATACATATCTAACTTTTAATACAATCTGCAATCCTCCTAGCGCCTACTTAACTTGCCCTTCAGACTTGCTCTGATAAAAAGGAAAGTCAAGAGAGGAGTGAAAAGTTCTGTATTGGCCAGGCCATACTTTTATGCAAGTAAGTATTACGAATAGTAGAAGAAAAAAAAGGAAAAAACGAATCAGCAACAAAAGACGAAGACAACTACTTTTTTTGCATATCTAGTTGCAAAGTCGAGAATATGCATGCATGGTATGGTATATCCAGGAGATTTAAAAAAGCTTCAACTTTCTCTGTGTTAAGTATTAGGCCGATTTTTTTTCCAGTATAAAAAATATAAAAATAAAACATTCGTAAAAAGCAGGCTTCGCTCCCATTCCCACACACACAACACTCATACGTAAGAGTGTTATGTTATATTTTCAAATAAAAGAAATCAGCTTGGGTAACGAGTACCGGGTAACCACAAACTTTTTTCATCAATTCAGCTTGCAGTGTACTGGTAGTGGTGGTAATTCACCGAATCCGGGTAATAAACCAGGCGTGTACTCACACTCACGCTGTAAGTAACTGAATGAAAAAATACAATACGTTCATAAAGTCACAATCATGGATGGAAAACACTCGCACTTATAATATACAATATATACCTAAGAAAGCTTCTAACGAAAAGGAAATATAAGCTCATTGAGTACAACCGACAAAGCCAAGCCAGGCCACCCCCACTGCCTAAAAGTCCTAATGCATTTTCCTTACCAACTAACAACCATCCGAGAAAAGATCTCTAGAAGAGAGCTTGGAAGGTCAAATGTCTTCAAGAAAAAAAATACTAAGGAAGCATTTTCTATTTTCCCCATTCACCATTTCTAATTTTTCCTTACGATTTGACCCTGCTCATCTAGAAAGAAACAATCTAGAATCTAGAGCATTTATCCCTTTTCATTGTGTATAACCACGAGACCACCACCACCAGTGTCTTTTAGTATTTAGTAGTTAGTGTGCACTACACTAGATAAAGTGTACTATTGACTATAATCGAAAATCGGATGATTGTATGTGATTAGTCTTTTTCTTTCTCTTCCCTGCCTTGTGATAGAAAGACAGCTTCTTCCTTTCTCCCAAACCAAACGAAACCACGAAGCACTTTCTCACTCCTTCCGTGTTTCTCTATTGGCATCTAGAATCTAGACAGACTAGAGAGATGCACAAACCACCCAAGCCATCAGTAGTGGAAAGTTGGAAACCCGAAGTAAAAAATTCATTCGATTAATCCAAAAGTCAAGTCAGTATTTTTCTCATTCCGTCTTCCCAAAAACTTCCAATCTTCCTTTCTCCTCCAAGTAAACTTCCTCCCTATTATCACAAAACTATCTGCTACTATCACTATCAGAAAGAATTGTCTTATAATATAATATAAACTCAATAGATACATATAAAGTCATATAGTGTTTTATCCCATCAAACCGCCAATCTATCAAGTTTGCAAGATTGAGAGAAAGGAAGAAAGAAAGGAAGTAGAAAAAAGTAGCGAAATCCGGGTGGGTATCTTACAGTTAAACACCAAATTACTGAAAGGAAATACTTTCAATCCGTCAACCTTTCATCCATCCGGAGTGCCTTTATAGAGTGTAGTAATTTGCGGTAGGAAAAAGAATGACAAAAAATAAAATAGAAAAATACCTTTTACTCTGCATAGACTACAATCTTTTATCTTTTGTTACCATTTTTACTTTTGATCCCAACTTAAAAAGTATTTTCATACATTTCAACAGGAAAGAGATAATAATCTTCCTTTCCTTCATCCGGAGATGATCTTTATACCGAGACCGGTAGTCTTTGTAATTGTTAGCTATTAGCTAGAGATAGAGAGAAAGGATATTGCTATTTTTGGTATGGTATAAAAATAAGCAGTTACACTCAAGGTACTTTCACCATAATCTAAGGGCTAAGCAGGGCGGAAATAGTTGAAACGTTGGAAGTTGAAGTCAGAGAGAACGTCTTTTGTACTTCTCTGACAAACAAATAAATGTTCGGATGAAAATAGGCAGGATGAATCTATTGAAAGAGTACAGCTTGCAATTTTATTTCGTTTTTTTTCTTTATATACAGACATGACTGACTCTTCTTTCCCACTTTCCACTTCCCACTGTAAATAAAATGGCTACTTATCTTTGTCCTTGTGAACTCCTACTCTTGTACAGTTCCTGGAGATAAGTGGGTTCATCCTCGGACTAAAAGTTAAACTTTGTATATAGTATAAAGTATAAAGAAAGGAACCAATAGAGTAGATATAGAAGGGTAATGTAATATAATCTAAGAGTTGTAGGCCTGTAGGTTGTAGTTGCAGCCAGGCCAGGCTAAGAGTTGTAAACAGTGCAGCTAAGGTAATATTGGAATTTTATATAGTAGTACTTCAGATCTGCACTCATCGTAACGTAAAGTAATGCAATGCAACTGTCTCTCTTATCTAGTTATATTATATTAGGTATATAAGTTTAGGATTACTCGGTTTACTTACTTAGGTTACCTAACTTAACTTGAGTATCCAATTTGGCCCCGTGGTCTCGTCTGCTTGTAGTGTAGTAGTGAGTGTCTTTTCTATCGCTACTGATAAAGATAGGAGAAAGTCAAATTGAATAGAAGACTGAATCAGTATAGTGGGTGGAGGTAGAAGGTTATTTTTACTACTGGATGGATATTGTCGATACATTGGGCAATACTGACACTCTCAGTGTTTGTCTCTTCATGCTGAATGAAAGTCAACCGAGTTAATGTTGACATTCAATTGAAATTTTTTATTTCATTGAGATTCTCTTCAAATTATTTAGGGATAAGAGAAAATATTGTGGAGTAATGGAAGTAGAAAAAATTGAAGTAAATATGTAGATGAAAGTATGAAAGTAATACTTAAATCTTGACAATATTTTTTTGTTCGTAGAAAAATTTGCGTGATGTGGGATGTAAGAGAAATAGAGATTCGGCATCGGCACGTTTGGAAATTTGCAGAAAAAACTGCGACTGTAAAATATCGCATTCCATTTATTCAAATTAAGTAAAAAAAATAATTTTTACCAATAAAATGTTTGAGTTGAATCAAAATAGATGATTAGTAACGGATTTAGAGTTGTATTTTTAACTTTTATTATTATTAAATATCAACCTTTGAAAAATACATTGAATTTTAAAAAATCCAATAATAGAAAAAACCCTTTAGTAAAAGCATGAAGGATGATGACTCAAAGAATGTAAATATGTTGACAAAATCACGTTAAAAAAGCAAAGACTTTTGGCTTTCCTCAATCCTCCTGCCAACGAGGTAAACTTAATACCGACCAACTGTCATTGCCACAACATGCATGACTTTCTCCACTATTTCCAACATCCACTTTCCCTCTATAACAAATACTCTCTCCTATCCTATCACAATAGCCTGGTCTGACAGTAGCGCATCTCTAGGTAAGTATGTACCTTTTATACGGATAGAAGTTTTACGGTCAATTTATTCCTTTACCAAGCCTTTCTTTGTCATTCAAAAAGAGCGAAGTATTAAAGGAAGGTAGTTTGTACATATATGAGAGAAAGTGAAAGGTAGATAGATACATAATATAGCTGCTAGCAATTCCCGACTGGTTCAAATAAAATAGTGGTGGCAGTGGCTTTTGCAAAGAAAGGAGGAAGGCTGTTTGCTTCGGTGGGTCCAGATTGAAATGAATGCTTTCTCTTATACCAAGTCACGGATCTAATAATGGATGAGTGCGGAGGAAGGCAATTTAGCCGAGGCTGAATCCCTTCATCAACAACTTTAAAAAATAAACGGCTCGTTGTCTTCTACTCGCAGAGTAGTAAAATACAACCTAGGATATGCTCACAATTCTCTTCCGGGAATTAAACCATTTTTAAAACCCCATTTAATTCTTTAAAAAATAAAATAAACCTGTTGAAAAAAATGCTGGCCGGTCAAGCGTAATTTTATATGATTCGCCAATAATTCCTTTGCAAATTTTTTTGCACGCTTTTCTCCAGTATGACTTTTATAAATTTTAAACGTCTTTGTTGGCACAGTGGGAAAATTTACGTACGGCACTTTTCAATGGACAAGTATAATGCAATTTAATGTTCCAGGTATAATGTATAATGTAATGGAAGGGAAAGCAAAGTACTAAGGCAATATCAGTAAGTAGAAGGATGGTTACTTCTGGCCAGCTCTGGTGTGGTGGCAGCTTTTATATTTATATTTAAGTGGGTTGTACTTTGTAGATTGTACATTTTAGTAGAGGAGCGATCCTCCTTGATCTAATTTTTCGCTACGCCTGTCAAGTTTAACTCAAACAATACTTCAATCCTTTACATAAGTACCTGAGAAGAGTATAAACACACTAGACACAACAGAAGAGGAAAGGACCTCTCGACCTCGGCATTTACTTTACCACTTGTACTACATATGTAGACACTGTCTACCAGATTACTTACAAAGGCCAGGGATGTAGCATGTAAGGTAGGTAATAAGTCAAGAGGTTGGCTTGGCTTGAACTCATGTACACACAGTGTAATCTTATAATTGTAGGTGTATTGCATTGTATTTGTCTTACTTATTTGCATAAGTAATTAGCTCGCAAATTAGCCAATGTAATAAAGAGCAAGTATTACTAAGCCCTTTGCTTTTCTTTGGGCTTTATTCTTTAGACAAATTTTACTTTTCCCTTTTACAGATTTACTTTTTATAATAATAAGCAAGGGGCTAATGTAATTTAGTAAAATAGGTTGGTTTACCTTTGTGTAATAAAATTACAAAATGCTTACTTAGCCAACAAGTGAACGAACCCATATATAACATAACATAACGTAACATAACTTCTAGGTTTTTATTATCCATTTATTTTAACTACCTACAATTTTACCTTATGTGCAGGAAGGAATTGATAGGTGTTTTATATTTTATTTTATGTTAACTGTAATACTATTTTTTTCAAAGGCTGTATTTTTTAAAGCTATTTATTTTTACCCACACCACACCAGTCGGTCTCTTTCTGTATGAAAAAAACGACACAGTTAAAAAAGCAGAAGCATAACGGACTTTAATGAAAGAGTGGAATCCATTCGTATCGTACCTCTAGGAAACTAACTCTTGTCCAAATTAAAACCTTTTGTTCGTGCTTAGAAAGTACAAACAGAGGAGTCTGGCTTGAGAAGAAGCTCGAAATAAGTAGTAAGTAGTAGTGAAAGCGAGTGTGCAAAAAGGACTGATTTGTACAGTACACTCAAGAATCTAGACTAAGGGACATAGACGATATCATCTCGAGAAGAAATTGCACCAGCTCTTATTATATTGGAGCTCTATGTAGAATCTTAAATCTAGATCTAACTCACATCTATAGCAAACCCAACACCAACACCCAATTACTTATATCGTCTGGCTGAGCTGAAATGTTGAGAAAACTACCTTAATTTCATTTTTACCACGTACATCCTAAAATCTTAAAATATACCTTTTTTACGTACCTTCCCAGAGACTAACTATGCATACACAACAACCTTGTTCTATTTCAAAGAATTATAATATAAAACTTCAGTCACATTCACATTCTGTAATTCAAAGCTCGTCTTTTGCAAATACTTTTATACATACAATACGCTGTTACTAAAAGAGGACAATAAAATCCAATTTGCCTATTTAAAATCTTTTCATCCTGCCTGCACAACCACCATCGACTCGTCTGGTCTGGTAGCTTGTTCTTTTTTGCAGTCACCGGTCCAAGAATGGAATTTCTCTTTAATGGTTCATACCTCTTTTCTCTTTACTTTAGTTTAGTAATCTTATAAGAATTTCCCTTTCATCTTCACTTTCAAATTTCAATGTAAAAGTAAAATGCATATAAAGCTCCTAGTTTAATCGTACAGATTACCATGCCACACATTGTACAATGTTCATATAATATAATATATGCTTAGCTATGATATTATTATTACACTTACATACCTATTTTGTATATTCTTCTAACCCATGTCAAATAATGAATAGAGAGCATACATAGTATGACCAATATAAAACAGATGTATGAAAATGTTTAAAAAAATGTAATTTTGTTCTATAGCTAAAGCCATTGTAGATTGTAGCTTCTTGGCTTCCATCCTTGCATACATATTGCTCTAGAGTTGTATATCTGCCTAAATCTGCTGGTCTGGTCTGGTCTGGTCTGGGGGCAGGATTTTCTTTTTAAGCAGATATGAGAATACTTTCACCAGAAGGATTTCATTTCTTTCACCCTTCTCTTCTCTTTGAGCCTAAGTAAGCACTATCACCTCTGTCTGACTGTTCTGTACGACTTCTATCTTCCTCTCCTACAATGCTACACTACAATGACTAACAACTTTGCTTAACTTTAACTTTAGTTCCTCTCCCTGAGGAAACTAAACTTGAAAACCAAAAGTGTGTGGAATGTAGAAAAAACTCTTTAAAAAGGGGGAAGAGAAAGAGAAGACAAGGTTAGGTTAAGTTTTTGGTTTAAGAGTTGAGAAAATGTCTATAAGAACCAAACCAAACCAAACCACTCAGTATCAATAGTATGATAGGAGATAGAGACTTTGAGACCACCAACTGCCTACAAGGTGATACCAACCTACCACATTGGTATGGAATGGCATGGCAGAGGGTAAATGGAATTGCATTGCATGACATAACTTTTATAGATCTCTTTCCAACTGTACTAAGGGGATTGAATCCCTCTTTTTCTTTCTTCTTCTTCTCGTTACGTTCACTTTAGAGAGCTAAATCCTTGAAACTTAAATGAAAGTGCTGGCAGGGAGCACACTGATAGTAATAATGATAGTGAGTAGTGTACACTTTTATTTAACTTGGGATTCAACATTCAAGTACCAGAGAGTGGAAAAGGCTTTCGTGTATTTCGTATTTAATAAGATATTTGTGATGAGAGGTTTCAGTTTCGACTCATCAGTTGAAGCATGGGTTATATAATATGGTATGATGTACTTGTAGTAAAAGTGAAAGCATTTTCAGAATTCAGTCGGCAGTGAGTAAAGCTACAAGAGAGTTGTAGTGTGTAAGCATGTAGTAAGTATTGCATTGTCTATGGTGGTAGTAGGTGGAAGGAATTCTTTACTTGGCTTTACTTACACAGAAAATATGGAACATGGGTTTAGAAAGTTTAGAAAAGTAGAAAGGTCTTGCTTCCTGGCTTTACTTCAGTTTTACTTGACTTGAATGCTGGAGGGGTTCAAAATCCCAGTGAAAGTGGCGTATCCCGGGACAACCACAGGCCAAAACTAATCAATGAGGAGAGGCAGACAAGTCCCGATTCGGGAATATCCCATGCCATGGCATACCAACCACATATAATACTTTGTAGATGAAGCTACACCGTATATGCTAACCTTAACTTTACGTATAAATACATTCCCAATCCAATGCATTGGAAGTTGGAAGACAAACCTTTACCTTTTACCTTGCTTAGGTTTAGTATAAGGGTTGATATTAGATTCAGTTTACGGTTTGCATTCAACCAGGCGGGGTATTTTACCCGTATTACTCTACCAACCCAGGGTAAATATTACTTTCCTTGTGTGCCTTCTTAACAAAAATAACAATGTTTATAAGACAGAGTTTTCTATAGCATAGCATGTAGCACACATCCTTCTGAGGTAACCTCACCCACGCCATGCCAATGTTACATGCTTGAAATAAGATGCCTTGACTTTTTACTATAAATAAATTTAAACCTTATTTTCCTTTCACCATACATACTTTCTCTCTCGTGTTTACGTGTACAGACACGGAATTGTTTGGAAGAGGAAAAATTGGATAAAAAAATAAGAATAAGATTTAGGATGCCTCTTGTAAGTAAGTAGATATTAGAGTTTGTAGGCAGTGTGACACACACCACACGCACACATGGTGGTAAGTAATCATATAATTTAGAAGTGCTAACAACAAACAATCTGAAGAGGTTTGGTGTTTTTATTTTTTTATTTGTATGCGTAACGCAACGCGTGTGTTGGGAGAGAAGAGTCTACATGGTTAAAATATAAATTTTATTATGTAAATTTATACATTTTTATTTTATGTAATCACTTTAAGTATAAATCTCTTTTGTGACAATGGATTTTCATCTATTCGACTTTAAAAATTTCGTAAATAATA
>JAQFYJ010000951.1:0-10745 GCA_034694685.1 Isotoma anglicana | reverse complement strand
TCTCAGCTCAAGCCTTTATGAAGATTATTCTAATTGTTTAATGGCTGGCTGTTCGTCATTAATGTGTTCAAAATTTTTTCATAGTGCTCTTAATTCTGAGTAGGGGTTTTTTTAATGTGAGTCTATATTGGGGGTTCCTAATATTTGGGTGAGGGGTTCTACTCCAGGAAATTCGGTAGTTGCTTAAGCGAACTCCAGGATTTCGAAATATGAGTTTAAACATAAGAATCAGTTCCAAGTAAAATATGTGACTTTTGGTACAAAGGGAGTGTGCAAGACAGCTTAAAATTGATTCCTTAGAGACTTACAATGTCGTTCACTATAAGGTTGTTAATCACAGATTCTAACTCAAGATATCTAAAAAAATCAAGCAATCGGGTAGATAAAACAAAAAATTAATTATTTTCGAGAATGCTCAGTTTGACTTTATTAGTTTAAGGCCAAAGTTCAAAAGCTCTCTGTGCATAAAACGCCTCTAAACATTTAATTTTATATCTCATGGGCATCTACATTGGTTTGTTAGCTAAGCCAGCTTAAACAATATCACTTGTCTAATGAATGTAAAGAAAGGTGTTCCGAATTCGAAAATTTTAACAAAAGTGGCTTGTTCCTTGTATAGATTTGAATTTTCATTGCATATTATCTGTGTAGCAATCTCTAGGTGCTATTCGCACACCAAATGTTAATTACCATATAACATCAGCATCTATCAAAACCGGTTCTTCCAACAACCCCATAATAAGAATTCATGTCTACACCGGTAAAATATAAATCTCTTCTCAAATACATTGAATACGAGAATTTCAAGATACGAAATTTTTATTGCAACCAGTCTGTCAAACCTGTACCAGAATCTGGATTTTATAATGTAGGAGACATGTTCCTTGGCCTGAATCTCTTCTTTTTCAATAGTATTGAGGAAAAAGTGACGGATAGAATCGTTCGATAGTGAATTAAACTTTGATTGATGATTTCTTTTAGTGAGAACTGAGTTCGAAATAGAACACCAAATTTAAAAGTCGAATCGAGAGAATGCATTTCTATACTGTATTGTGTGCATGCTCATAATTGTTATTACCATCACCATATATTTAACTTTGAATTGGTGCTCTCTTATTTATTTAATTAAGTTGTGAATAAATCAAAGATAAGTGCTTATTGCATAATAGGCATAACTTTAAGTTTAAGTGCATCTAATCATAAATTTAAATAGATGGTCTAGCGCTAAGACTGATGGAGCCTGTCTTCATCTGCCTTACACTGAATTAGTGTAAGGAGCCTGTCATCATATCCTCCTTGCCTTAGTTCTTCTCTAGTACTAGTAAACATTTTCAAAAAGATTTCAGACTCGTTCTCAGAGAGACTGTCCGGTAAAATCCCTTTACTATCATCAATACAAATCATTCATTGCAGTCAGAGCTAAACAATACATTTCATTTGTTTTCACATAATTTACCTTTTCTGTAATACTGCTTTCTTCGAAGATCTAAAACAATTCATTAAAAACACATTTACTGCATTATTTATTTATATTTCTTCAATAACTTTTCCTAATCCTCTTAAATACAAACTGCATTGAGCGGTAGTTGTTAAATTTGCACTGTTCTGATATCATATTACTACAATCCTGCTGCATTTGTAGTTATTATTTCAATGTAATATTTATAATTAAATTTTTAGTGGATTAATTTATATTTCTAGCTGGATTATCAGAGCGTTTATAAATGTAAGGTACGTCAACCGGCGCGCGAAACTTAGCTCACTTAATTAACTAATCTTACTTATGCGGCCTTAGTGCGGCTGGAACAGTATTACTTTGTTAACAAGACGAAAAAACCCTGGGCGTGGTGATCACGTTTGTACTGTTAGCTTTCTTGGGTGGGAAAAGCAGTCGCTAGTTATACGGGTTGGGCAATGCTTGCACACGCTATCCGCTCCGTATGTGGCCTTGTCTCCGTTGTTAGGTTAGACCAAGGCTGATCAATACCTGGGGTTTCCCAAGGCTGGAGGCAAGAACACCGGGAGTAGCGTCGCTACTTCTCACTTGCAAGAGAACTAAACACTATTCTAATAAAATATATAAAAATAACCCCAAACTGATAAATCGAAAAAAAAACAAATTTAAGTAACCAAATAATTAATCCGAAATATCCAAAACCAAAATATATTTGTAACCGGGGTGAATGTCCAGTTTTCTTTTCAGGTGTATAGGTTACATAAAGTATTAAAATTAATTGTGATGGGAATTAATTTAGACATTGCCCATGCAAATAAGTAACGCGAAAGCTAGATAGAACTTTGGTATAATATTAATCTCAAAATAATAATATTTATTTAAAACAAAGAGTTAAGTTAATGAGGAGACAGAAGATTGGAGCTGTGGAGAGAGTCATCTCTCTCGGAAGACTGCCGTCTCTCACTTTACATATAGTATTAAGTATACTCCTATTTAGGTAACTATATACAGTATTTGATTATTAATAATGTATTCCAACATGTTACTTAGGCACTTTATCTCTCAAGGTATGTCAGAGATGAGATGTACAGATATTTATAATATCATAATAGAACTTCAGTTTTTTTTACAAAAAAAATCTGAAAAATTTCAATTTCTTAAAATAATTTGGGAATTTTGTAAAAATTTCAAGGTGCCTGATGGTGGCTATAGTAAGAGTTAATGTCTGTACCAGAAACTATATAAAGTTTTTTGATTCCATGAAGATTTTTGGGCATATTTAAATGGGTTTTTTTTCAAAAAAATCAAAAAGTTTTCATTCAAAAATTTGTTGGAAAATATGCAATAATAATTCAAGACTAAACAGCATTGGGTGATACGAGTTGTATTTTAATTTCAAATATAAGAATATATTAATTATTCCTAAGGCTTTGATACGAATACGTTTAAAAGGCGTAGCTGACGTCTTTGCTCGGAGATGGTGTAATTTAATCGTATGATTTTGGTCTTTGCCTCACGGAACAGATTTTTGAATCTTAAAAATTTATTTTTGTATGTTGTCGCACATTTGTCCGCCTAGGTTAGGTGATCCACAAGGTAATCTTGCCTTTCATGCAAGTTTTCTATTAATGTCCTAGAATCCACCAGTTTTTCCTTAGTCCTCTGCAGCAGGGCTCGTGCAATCGACCGGCTGAAGCGCAACAGCCTGACATCCACCCGTATATCACTAATGGTCCGATTTGCCGCCGTAAGATGGTTTCGTATGCACTCCAGCTGCTTTTCTACGTCTTCCCTGTAGGTTGTAGAAACATCAGACATTGCAAGAGGATGGATTTGCTATAATCAAAAAACACACCAATTGGCATATTTATATATACCAAAAGGCTAAATAAGTTAATAGGCTAAACCCAATTTTTTATTGGGTTTAGCCTGCTTTCCATTGGAAAATCTTGCAATTAATTGTCTACAGGAAAATCTAAATTTAACTCACCAGTACTACTATTCTTCAATTATAGGTATGATTTCCTGCATTGGATAAATTTATTTTTTACACTTGGAGTGAGATATTGGAATATCATAATTGCTGCAATTTTTTCAAATGGTTTACCTTGTTCATTCTTAATGTTTTATAATGAAGAATAAAAGAAATAATAGTTTTAGTTACTCAATTTAGCTTTATCTCAAAGTAATTTATTTAATGGAGAATGTATGAAATGTTTTGGTTTCTACTTATTCTTATTTTACAGATATCCCTACGAGTGTGTGTAGTTGAGCCAGAGGCTCTCCTACCACAATTCTCACAATTCTAACGGTTATATTGCCTAAATATCGTGAGGAGAGAGATAGGTATTTGTATTTGTGATGAGGAAGTTAATTAATTATAAGGAAGTAATGCATAGTAGGGGATTTAGGTACCGGGCATTAGGTATAAACATACATTAGAAAGTAGGAAGATGTGGGAATGTAATGAGGAAAGATTATTTTGTAATATCTAGAAAACGTGACAAACACGTTCTTAAATTCCTGTTACTTATAAGAAAATTTTGGCACAAAATTTTTAAGTTAAATTAGGTATATAAAAGTCAGTTAGCTGCAATGGATTGAAAGAAAAAATCATGAGTTAAAAGTTTATGTCCAAGCTAAAGTTTGCAGGAAGACCGAGGAAATGTTCTTCAATTTTTGAGTGATCCGTCGTTTCAAAAATGACATTTGTGGACGCCACATATCAACAGAGTTGAAGGAGATGGAGTGGGAAGAAGATGGCAATGTATTGGCTCGATATAAGGGCCCAAGTAAATCCAGCAGGAACAAATGGGTAGAGAGATGTCCGAATTTTGATTAAAGGTGTGAATTGCTGTCATGGTTAATTCTGATAGTCGGTCTCGGAGTTTGACCGGGTCACAAGGATTAGAACAGCTTAATGCCAGTGCATAGGTGAATCTATTGAGTAGGCGAAAAGGAATGGTTAGCTCACAAGTAGGATGAAGTAGATGCCGGGTCTTCAATGGTATCTTTATGAGAATCACACAGGCAGTTGATTTACGAATTAGAGTAGCCAAATCCGGGTCACTCGTGCAAAAAAACTTGTATCAGTCAATAATACCATATATAATGTTAACATGTTAATGCCAATAATAATATAACAAATGCATGCCACAAATTTGGATTTACCGTCATTGTATTGTGGAGTGCTAGAACGAGATTTCAAACATTTTCTTATATTCATCCCCAAATGAAAATACGAGGAAGGGGTAGATTTTTATGTCAATCATGTTTAAATAGTGTCGAATGAAAAGTCAATTGAGGTTACAATATGGTGAAACAGCAAGGCAGTTGAGATGTTAGCTTGGAAATGTTATATAATTCATTGCATATTGGAAACCAACAATACAGCAATATAGGCCTTGAGGAATGCTTCTCGAAGTCGACAGGCCTTTTTCCCCGCAGAAAGCTCGGTCGGAATCACCTGCTTGAGCTCGAATACTCGACACTCCCACCAATCCGTCAAGTTGTTTAAAGTAAGATGTACACTGACAACAAATGATATAATTTTAAAATTTCGTTTTTAAATCGTAATAAATTTGATACCTTTCAGTTTAACGTTGAAGTGCGGCGTTCAGATCCGCCTCCAGGTCCAAACGGCTTGAAAACCGCGACCGGTCCTTACTCAACTGGACATTTTCATTGAAGAATTGCTCCTTGCCCGAACAAACTCTTGTGAAAATATCCATAAGAGTGGGCCCCGGACTCGGTGGATCAGATTGGACTGGAAATTCTACCAGCAGTTCACCTTTATCATCGTGATTTCAACTTACCATAGGCCCAGAGAACCCAGAACCCTATAAATTGCACGTCTTCATCAGAGTCAGACTCTTTGTCTGCCTGATAGCCCTGCTTCATGTTGTTGTTGAGTCTAAAAGAACGGCTTTATTTTTTTTTAATTTACATACAAAATTAAATTTTGTATATAAAATTACCTTCTTCCTCGTAAATTTCTAAAATCATGATGAATATTTTGTTAATTTAATAAAAGCATTTCCCATCCAGCCAGCATGTGATTTAAAATATCATTTTGATAACAACTAAATATATGTCAATCATTTCCACATCTAAAGAAATAAGAAAAGACTGAAATATAATTACTATTCACTAACATACCATTATTTCTCTTCATTCATTAAACAAAATATATGCCATTATATGACCAATTTAAACCCATTTATTGACATGCACTAGTTTCCTGCACATATTTACCACAAAAAATAATAACATCTATTTGGCGTAAGGTTTTCCTTTGCATTCATTATCCATAAGCATTGGTCCTAAATGTGTTACACAGTTAGCAGTACACACTGCTAACTTATTTTCTAATATTGTTTTTTCGAATTCAATTTCACTTTCTCCGCCTCGAGAATTTTGCAACGATTTAATTCAAGATTTTGTAACTTCAAGTTTGTTGTTTTTACTTCTGCTGCCATCACTTCTGTCTCATTCAATACTGTAGCAATTTTGCTGATCAATTTTTCACATGACACAATTAGTTCCTCGTTTAGTTTCTCAACTTCAAATTCTAAAACTCTCCTATCTCTTACCAAACCGTCGAGTGCAGTACTAAATTCTACAAAGGTGTTATTTCGATAATTTCGATATCATGGTCGATGTTATCCATTATGACGCAATATTTCGATTCATATAACAGATTCAGCTTCTAGAACTGCTAATAATTTCACTTTGGTCAAGAGTAAAACAATTCAACGACTGATCGTTTGCCTCACTTATATTAAAAAATAAATAGTAATAGTACGAATAAAAAAAATAAATTTATCTGAACCTCGAAGACCAGTTGGCAAATTGAAACTGGGTGCATGCAATATAATATGGTTCCACGATTGGAATACCTTAAGTATCGGAGATTTCCTTAATTTGTTTGATTTCGTATGAACGCCAAATAGGAAATATTCATTTCGGTCTAAAATGTAGTCTTCTACTACATTATAATAATGCCTAACTCTTTGAGTGGTGGGATTAAAAAAATGTTTGTTTTTGAGCTGGTCATTTTATTATTGCATTTTCTTAAAGTTTGGACTAGAAATGGAAATGCATCGAATGTCATTGAATACCGACAAGGGTTCGATTACTGTTTTATACTTTTCAAGGCGTCTGTCACATGTTGATGAAATAGAAATATTGTATTGTAAATATTGAACTATTTGTAGTTGATTGACACAAACATTTTATCAGAAATAAAAAGTGATTGAATTTTACACACGCGAGTTATTTTATAAATAAATTATACATGAAATCATCATGAAATACAAGCTGCAGAAAAAATTCAAATAGTTATTCCGGTTTTATAATTTTGTCTTTTTTATTTTTTTGCAATTATGTGCAAATGTTTACGGTGGTGTTTATATATACAAGAGATAGACTAACTAGATATAAAATAATTGCATAATATTAATAACTTAACGGTGGAGAATTTTTGTATATTATATTTCAGTATATTTTAATATGTTATGTGCTTGTGGTGGTGTGCTTTGGCAGATTATTCAATGGCTTTAAGATTAGGTTTAAGTTTAAGGTTAATTTTTATTGTCTACAACTCTCAACATCATCCGTTAGACAATAATAATTTACAGAATTTGATTAAGTTTCATCAATCGCCTTTTCAGAATTCTGTCATGTTCCATTCTTTCAATTTGTTCCTCAAATGACTTTAAAATAAGCATAAAGCTATATGCATCATGTAAGTTTAAACTGCCACTTCTCCCACACCAAGTCTCTCTGAATCTGCTATTCGGTTTGGGGACAAGAAATACCAAATAATAGATTCCAGTGCTATCTCGAAAACTTCGAAAACAAAATTGTTTAGAATTTGTATATTAAGTGACCTTTTTAATCCTAAAGTCTTTGTCTTTGTACTCCGTCAACTGTCCTTCTCAGTTAATAAGCGATCTGGTAGTTCGGATTGAGTTTTTTCTTTAATTTCAACGATGAGCAAACTTATAAAACCAGTGACTTGAGAAATGTCAATTCCAGGAATTCCACGAGTTGGGATATACTCGAAAGTCTTCTGTAGAGTTAACAATTCTTTAAACATCAAACCAAACTGTGAACAACTTCAAGCTGATGAAAAATAATTCTACAGAAGTGAAAAAATCAAATGAAAAGTTTCGTGATTATTTTTCCGTTTTTATTCTGTTTTCATTGTGTCCCTATTGGAATTTTAGACTAAACCTTACATGTTAATCCAAAAAACTTGTTTGAAAAAATCGAACTTATCAAGATTGAAAATAAATTACAAAATGTATTGTTCAGCCAGCACTATTTTATTTTAAAATACAATAAGATAAATCACGTTAATTTCGATAGGATGAACAGAACTTTTATGCTTACAATTGCACTATTCTAGTAAGCTTATTCAAAAGTTTACGTTAGCTATTCAAATATTTATATGTATAACATTGATCTTTGGAATTTTTTGTAATCTTATGCAGAAAAATTTAGCAAATATTTAGGATCAAAGTGAAAATCAAGTACAATTAAAAACCTTGTGATGCAAGTGTTTAATTTGTAACCAAAAGAAATGTGTTTGTTTCGAGATTTCATATTGGAAAGAAATTCATGACAAACAATGGTGCATTTCATGCAAACACTATACCATTGCACATCCTCATTGGGTGAAAAGGTTCATGAAAGCTTTACTGAATATTCAGTTTCGGGGATCTAAGGGGTAGAAGATCTAATGTGTAAGGGGTCTAAGGTGTAGGCATCTACTGTCCAATTGATCTAATGTCCAGGGAATCTAAGGTGGGATATCTATTGTAATAGAATCGTTTACGGCACTTGAAATGTATTTCTATGTTTTATAATTGTTAAATTTTGAAATTGTTTTACTCGATATTTCAGTCAAATTATTTGAAAACTAAAATTATTATAAAAAGACTAATAAGAGCAAACCAGAGTTTCTAATTTTTCTACTTGTATTTTATGTATTTCAAACTCAAATAATTTTATTTAAAGAAATATCTTAAGACTCTTACATCTATCGACTTTCTACTTGAAGTTGGGGGTTTCACCGAATTTTTGACATAAATGATTTAAACATTTGGAATCCTTTGGATATTGTGAATTATTATTTGAATTTCATTTAAATGAGAATTTATTTCTTAATTATGTTAATGGAACTATTATTCTGTAGTAATTGGGGCACGGTTTATTTAAACCAGGGCCGTAGCCAGAAAAAATTTCGAGGAGGGTTTTTCCGATCCTGCTAATATAATTTAGCTCCTCCCACGCCCCGCCCCTCTCTATCCCCTCAATGTTAATTTCCGCGTTTCGGGAGGGGTTGTGATCCTAAAAACCCTAATTCAGCTACGGCCCTGATTTAAACTGAAAAGCCATACTGTAGCTACTGCTTAAACAGAGTCATCAGACTGAAAAAGCAAGCCAAACTCAATTTTAAAATCGATTTTGAAACCAAATAAAAATTTTCAACCAGGTTCATGATATTGTTGCAATAGAAAAAATTAGAGAAACAAAATGGAAAGAAATACGTTGAAATTAAGATGTTGATGACGGATATGCGTGACTGAAAAATAAAAAAAAACTTGAAATGCCAAGGTTTCCGTTAGGTTGCAAAAGATAGTTTATTATAATCTTAAGTACTTCTTGAGGCAGCTGCCTGAAGTACGCTGTCCAAATCCGCGACGCGACTGTCCTCCATTTATTTGGAATCCGTTTGTGGAGCAGCTATTTCTTTAACTGGCTGCTTGAGTAGAAACATTGTACCCGAGAACCGGTTTTATCTAGAAATTCAAAGAATTTTGATTTACCATAACATTTGTTTTGTAATTTTTCATGTTTTCAATCTGAAACTGTCAACGCCAAATACTAAATTTTAGACAGTTTTAGAACCTTCTTGATGATTGATTCATATTTCTTATTATCCTGACTGTATCCTAGATATTTAGCAAAATTTCTTTAGAATCGTAAGTTTGAATCTACAATAAACAACTTTTTTAAACTACCACTAGCTTTATCAAACCTAAATTTAATTTCAAAGCTTTAACGAAATCCTTACCTTTGTTTAAAAAGTCACATGTTTTATGAAACTTCTCAAATACTTTTTCATTATGCGTATCATTTAAAAGATATAAGGTATACATACTACAATATTTGTAAAACGTTATTTTAGGTTAATTTTTTGGCTAATATACCTTCTAATTGTATAAGTCTATATAATTTAATGTAATATTGCAAAATATCTACAAAAAATAACTGTTATTAACTTTTAGTTTTTTTACTATAAAAACCTAACTGGAAATAAATTTATGAGCTTTGTTCAGTAAAGCGGAAAATTACAATGAAGTGAACCATGTAATTTGATTCATCCATATACTTAACATCCACAGTGATTAAAATTTACACTTATACATCCGATAAGTCAATCCAGCAGCGCCAACCGCAAATACATTCTCATATTTAGCCAACAGAAAATCCTTATCCAAAGGTATGGTAACAAAATATTTAACTAGTTTAATAGCTTTCAGAAAAACGTACAAGTGATATCTTCGGAATAACAATGAATAAAATGAACAAAAAGACAAAAATTAATTATCAATTTTCTTTTGGTACTGTATTTTTAGCCTTCTTATCCTTCTATTTATTTGTGAAATTGTATAGATTATTTATTTAAGTAAGAATCATTATTGAGCAATTTGTTAATTATACAGTTTTTAGTAAATTGCAACAAAACCAATAAACCGGCTAAAATATATTTACTCCAAATATTATAATAACTTAATTAATATCTTCCAGGTGCCATTTTATGATTAGGTATCAAATTTCTTTTAATATATGATTTCCAGCAACCTTCATTTTTAACTCAACCTAGGGATACCAATAAATACACGAATAAACTAATTATTATGCTTATTAAGTGTATAACTATTGACAAGTTAAAAAAGGACTTAAAACCTCGAAGTTGCGATAAAAACACTGCAGAGGAGATTTGGAATGCTTTTTTCCTAGGTGATTTATTTAACATTGAATCTTAATATTTAAGGACATTAGCGTTGACTATATCAATTTTTGAATTTCATAAACATCTTGCAGGCCAAACAATCTTTTTGAACTATAATAATAATTGCTTCAGTTAACAGTTTGTTTATTTTCAAATTTTTTCAGTCAGGTGGAATCCGAGTGTTCTAAGGTAACTGCATTTAAGTCCTCTTAGGAGTTCCACCCTGGGACAAGTCAATATAAATTATTTTATTTCCTCCGTCAT
>JAQFYJ010000950.1:0-10745 GCA_034694685.1 Isotoma anglicana | reverse complement strand
AGAGAAAGATGAGTGAGTGCACTCAAAGGGTCGAACTGGACACAGTCAACTAGAAAGCAGGGTTAATTGTGATTAATGTGGAGTGAGTGACCCTCTTTGTCCCATCCACCTTCACGAATCAACGAGACCATAAATAGAAACTCCTTGAATAGACTACTTTCACCCAGATGATGAATACAGCTCAAATTAACCAAGAGTTATTCACAAATGAAATACCTCAGGCTCTCCTCTTTCACTGTACGAGTGAGTAATTAAGGGTGTGATTTATGAATGACCCTTCTCTTGTTGTTGTTGTGTGCACAAGAAAAGGCGAACTCATCATTCTTTCCCTTTCTCCTCAGCATAATTTGAGTGTCTCCCTGAGATTGGAAGGTTGCCACAGTCAGTGAAGAGCTAGAGGTGATTAAGATGCACGAGTGACCTTTGACATGTGGCCCCCTCCATTAGCCTAATAACCCGAGCGCTTTTTTATATCCCAAATACATTACTATGTTCAGTCGGAGGATCTGACTCTTTTCATTTTATTCCGTCTATAAGTACAATGTGCATTCAGGATGCATGATAATTCTTTGTACACAACGTTTCCACCTATGCTTAAGAAATATTAAAGGGAAATCGTTATTTCCCAAGGATTTTTCTCCTTGTTTCGTCACATGGGGGCATATTTGCATTCAATTGATTAGGAATGAGAGTGGGTGTGCCTTAGTTCATGGATATGGAACTGGAAAGACGAGAGAGTGAGTGACTGATGTGGTCCATTATCCTCTTCTTCTTGTAAACCACTCTAATTAGTCCAAAGTGATCTCTCTCAACCTTAAGCTAATCCAAGAAAAAAACGCAACGGGCCTTTCACACCTCCTGTTCATATTACTTTTATCTCTTAAGTCAATCTTTACTTTATTCATTTATTAAAATAAATGAACCAAGTGAGTGCTCCCATCCTTAGCTCAAAGGATCCACGACCTGTCGATCACCGTTCCCAAGAGTACATTCACTCCTTTCGTTGGTCTCCGATGAGAGAAGTAAAAGTGGAGAGAGATTTATGAACGACACCTTTCACTCGAGTGGAGAGAAAGTGAGAGATGGATGGGATGTCTGCACATGAGACGGAGGTTTCTTTCTAATTAATCAGTGTCATCTCATTTTGCCCCTGTTTCAAGGGCACATACTACAGACACGCTTGCACTGCATTTCCCAAAGACGCTTCCCGCTTACGCTCCTAATTACTCCACATCCAGTTCTTAATTAGCTCTGTAAATGCTGAGTTAAACGGCAATGGATATAAACGACCCCGAGTGAAATAGAAAAGAGGATGTGGGCTGTGAACGACCCTCTTCATTAATCAATCTCAAGTAAAGAAAGAGTACAGGGAGAAGTGAAGTGAATTTGCATTTTGCGGACTCATCAGAATTTCCTAATTAAAAAGTGGGAGATTGATGGATGGACATTTCCTGGCCAATTGATGGTGGATGGATGGATGGGCTACAGGTGATCCCGTCCATCCCACGCCCAATCATAACTCAATATCAATTCCCTTCATCCACATCATTGCATACCAGTCACCAGTGCACAGGGGCTGTTTACACACCACACACACTTTTTACTTATTCCTATTCCAGTAGATGCGAAGGACTGTTCTTCAGCTAACGTTATTAACTCGCCCTTAGTCTAAACGTTAATTAGAAATAAACTGTTTGTGAACGGCCCCTCGGGTGTTGAGTCTGAGCGTATTAGGTAGGATGGTGAAAGGGAGGAAGTGATTTATTCGCATTTTGTGGCACCTCATTTCTCAGCCCGTTCAAAAGCTCGTTAGACGATGAGACTTCTTAGCTCAGCCGATCATCCCCTCCCATGTCTTAGAATAGGAAGAATCAATAAAGAGTTTCAAAAAATGACGTTGCCTTCGAATGTGCAGAAGGGGCCCTCTTTTATCCTCATGTCACACACATGTGATTTCCAATTAATCTGTAAGTCTCTACCTCATTGGCATTTCTAGCGAAGTAAAAAATGTAGGCCAATAAAATATTGAAACTAATAAGTGCAGATTCAAATGGATAATTGGCAATTAAATAATAGAAGGACTGTTGTTGATAAAGCCCTGAAGGTTTCTGTTTGCCGCAGGGCACAAAAGAAAGGGCTACATTGCAACATTAAATAATGGTGATAATCCACAGTGGATTAAGAGAGAGTGGGTGCAGGTGTGTGCAGAGAGAGACCGGTTTCCTTCCTTCTCACATTCCACGCTAATTCCTCTCTAATGAACATATCTACTTTCCATTTCATCATCCACCTGCATCTGCATCTCTCTCTTTCTCTTTCTTAATATCCTACTTCCATCTCTCAACATGATCATTTAGAGTAAATATTACAGTCTGGGCTGAATGGGGTCAAGGTCAAAGGTCAACTCTCCTCTCCGTCTTTTATACTGCAGCCAGGGTAAATGGGGCCATAGAAAGTCCATCTAAATGGAGATTGACTCACGCACCCCAAAGCCCAGGTAATTTATGGAAATCCAGCTTCTCTGCTCATACCCTGCGTACCATATCTCTCCCATTCATCCGATGGATTTGCGTGTTATCTGTGAGTCCTGCGATCACTTCGCTCAATCCGAGGGGAAGGAAATCCGTTGGAAATCACATTCGAATTTTAATAGAAAATTATTAAAGGTTCCTTTGGGCAGATTCTATATTGAACTGTGAGGGAGCATTCAGTCTTAATTCCATGTGAGTGACAGGTAAATTAGGCTGAGAAATAATGAGAGTGTGGACTATGAACGACCCATGTGGAATGCAGGTATAGAGATGAGATATTTCGAGTCCGAATAGTTTTTCTTTTTCCAATCTCATTAAATGTGAATAGTTTCACAAACAGGAGGAAAACATCCCAAATATTTCCTTGCTTTTGAGACATAAAAAACCCATAAGAGGAACAATACAATAAATGAGCCGTACATAAATTCATTTCTCTCTATTGAATAAGTTATTACACAGTTCATTTGAGGACTAAGCGGTCCTTTCCCTCATCAAATGGCATGTAAAGCCCAAGCAAAAAAAAGTTAGTAAAAGGCAGAAGCTTTTGTAGTTAGAAAGGTAGGCGAGAAATTTATAAACAGCCCTATAAGAGGAGTAAAGAAGAAGTTGTCGAGTGAAATGAGAGATTCTTTTGAATTTGTGTGGTTTTTATTTGCGCAAGAATTTGGATGTAATGTAATTGCTTTTTTGGGGCAGATGAAACAATTTCAAAGGGGAAATGGAAAACGATAACTCAGGAGATTCTTTGAAGAGTCTTAAACTGCCCCACCATAGAGTATGCTGATATTGATGGCTATAAAGTATGAGTATAAATTGTATGTGATTGTATATTGCAGTGGGTGGGATTGGAGTGGCGGAGGGCATTCGTTGCTACCAGTGTGGGACGTACATTACGACATCCGTCACGCCTTGTCAGAACTTGACCAGTGCGGCCCTTAGCGAGTGTGACGAGGGAAAAACCCACTGCTCAAAGTACTCCGGCCCTGCCATCAATGTCTACGGATGCGAAACCAACTGCGAGGAACGAGGTACGTATCTCTCCCTCCCGGCCTTTGACCGCATCCTTCTTGTGATTTTCGTTTTTGGCCTCACCATGATATTTCAATGTTCACAGTGAAAAACCCCTTTTCTCGGCCCACCTTAATGATTTTGGCCTCACCATGCTATTCCAACATAGTCAATGAGAACCTCTTTCCCCCTTTTCACAGTTTTTCTTACAATAGAGGCCACGGCTGAATTTTCAAATCCTACTTTTCCCTTTCCCAGAAATAATTTTCAAAATTTTGAAATATTTTTTCTTATGTTATTTGCAGTTCAGAATTCGTTCGAGATTCACTGCTGTAGCGAAGACAAATGTAACGGAGGGGAATCCCTGCAGCCGCTCTGGAAATTGAGTGGAACGATCGTGGCCCTCATCCTGCTCTCCCTCTTTCACACCCCGATCTTTGTCTAGGCGCCCCTCATCCCCCCACTTGATGAGCCCCTCTCCCCCGTGTGTGGCATCACCCCTTCCCCCTACCACCCAGTGATTTACATAAGATAAGGAATTTCTTCATTTAACTGCACATTGCCTTCAATTATTCATTTTAGAATTTTGACTCAGAGCCCCCTCATTCTTTCTCGCTTAATCACTAAATAATCACTAAAAAGAGGTCGCAATTGTTTGTTTCAGTTTCCCCATACAAATAAATTGTGAATGTTTTATACAGAGGAGAACGAGAGCAGGGGTGTAATTCATATAGGGCGTATTTTTAGGGCTTACAATATTTAAAATCGCTTGTGAAAATAGACGCTCAATAGATGTCTCATTGTTACTTATTCATTAAGAAGTTGTCATTATTAAATAATTAATTACTATTCAAATACTGTAGACTTAGATTAGAGGGGTTTTGTTTGTCTGTTATTGTCTGTTGTCTGTTTCAAACCTCGCATGTGATTCGTTTACCGACAAGATTTATAAACAGTAAATCACCCTGAATTAATTTGTTGAAATTATAAATTAATTGTACGATTAATCTTAATTGACCTTTGACATGTTTGAGTTGGCATTTCAGACGCTTGAGTTGATCTTTGAAGAGGCAAACAATTAGTTAAGCGTTGGATGAATCTCTTGGACTTCCAATTTACCTCTTACAACACATTTAACTCGATATATAAAAAAGTGTAACTTTGTGAACACATCTTAAACAATCACTGAAATTAACTCTAGGCTAAGCGTTCATTCATCACCTATTTTTAAATAATTAAATTAATAACTTACACACGACATATATGCACAGTCGCTTCTTTCTCTTTATACATGGTAGGGATAGGGAGAAAGTTTATCTAGCAAAAGGTCCCTATCCCTAGTGTAATCAGTCCTTCATTTAAGTACAATTAAGAATTTTGTTCTATTCTATGATTTTGTCTACTTCTTCTTCTCTTCTGCACTTTCACATCTTTTTAATCTCACAATTTTTAAATTTTTTCAAAATTTTGAAAGTTTTTTGAAATTTGAAACTGCACTTTTCTCCTTTTTCAAGTGGTTTTAAAATAATAAAAGGTGCATTTAAATTTTAAAATAAACACTTAGGCTAGTGAAAAAGCATGTCTGAGATTTATTGTTATACTGTCTGTGAGTGAGTTAAACGTAGGGAAATTTGAAGGGGCGTCTGTACAAGGGGCGCAAATGGAACAACGGTGCAATGGTCTCTGGTGTAAGTATAAATGGGTGTTTAACACATCATGTGACAATTAATGTTAAGCGAAGTAGGTTTTTGGGGTAATCTAATAAAGTATTGAGATTGACACAAAATACTAATGCAATAAATAAATATTGAGATAGTGTAGGCACTTTAGGCGCTACTCCTTTATCAACTCTTTTTTCTAAATGGCATTCTAAAGGGTCGTTCATAAACTATCCCATGTAATAGTGTGTGAAAACGCTGTCAGCGTCGACTGGATAATTGAGGCAGGTGATTTATCCCTGAAGAGGAATAATTTCAACATTGAGAGAAAGTGGAGAACTTTATTGCCCCTTTTTAATAGGGAAAAGAGAAAAATTTCCATAAGAATGCCATCGCAAACTGCAATTTTTCTCAATGATTTCCACCCCCATTTCTATTCACTGTAATTTATTACTAATAGTGTAAAAAGTATTGCCGAGATAAGGGATGAGATTTATGTAATATATTGGAAGGATAGGGAACGGGGAAAAGAGCCAATTCTAAAAGGAAATGATTAAGCGTTTATGTAGCGAGGAATAGTTAACATGGATAAGAAATAAAAATACACACAGAAGGTGAGTAATTCATGGACGACCCTTAATGCAAGAAAGCCAGAGAGAGAGAGAAATTAGGATGTGAATGGCCCCTCAGTGTAAATTTCCAGATAAACTGAGGAGGCCTAGCACACTTTCACCTTCCTTTTTTCTCTTATCTCAATTTACTTTGTACGCATTTTTTTGTGAGTAATTTAAATGATTTCTTGAGTGCTAATTATTAATTGAACGAATGTGCTTGTTCGCAAATCATGTGCTTAATCAACTAATACTAAATCTATTCTACAGAAATAAATAAATATACTTAATTACTATGTATGATGAGTACACACTGTTCATTCATATTATTAGAGTAGAGGGTGCGTGTTGGTTGGGTGTGTGGTGTTTGTGAACGACCCTCACGCATCACTTTTCTTTGAACTAGAGATGATTATGAATTGGATGTAAATGTTCTGAGTTGTTGAATAAAAATGCGATTGTTTTGTTCACCTGAGATTCTCCTCCATTCATTCTGCATGAATTACAATGGTCAATTAACTAACTCAATTGAGAGTCACCTCACGCACTCATTTATAAATGATGTTCACGAACCCTTTTTCACTTGTGCGGTGAGATAAACGTTCATTAGTAATAAGGTTCAATGAAAGGGGCAATAAGAGATCAAAGAATGGATGAATATTACACGTTGTTTATGAACAGGGTGGGCAGACACCCAGGAATGCGGCCCATTCATTCTTACCAAAGAGCGAGAGAGAGAAGAAGATGAATGTGAAATAAAGGCCAAACCAGATCAATCAACAATTACATTCATTGTTAGAAACAATCAAACAATCCCTAAAAATACAAATGAGAGAGGGGTCATTCATATATGTCTGGGAGTCTAATGCGCCCTTAATTTCTCCTAAAAGATAAGTAGGGGCGCAATAAATTAAATTTAAAATTGGAAGATTCACCAGCCGTGTTCATTTTAAACGTTTAAACTATATGTAAATCATCCCATTGGACATGAATAATAACGAAAAACCTGTAGAACATACGAAAGAGTGTTTTCTTTTATGGAATAGGGCGCACTCGGAAGGGGTGCAGGTCACCCTCTCGCAATGAATGAGAGTGAGAGTGATTTGAAGTTGAGGGTGTGAGCACAGGTGAAGCCCCTGCGGCATTCCTCCGCACTCTCACAGGTAGACTGAGGAAAACCAACAGGTAGGTAGGGCCGTTCACACCCAACCACAACCCTTTTACCCATACCAGCATCCAGGGCATCAAGGGCCACTCTCAAGCCCACGCTTAGCTCGCCCCTGAAGCACCTCTCACCCCTTCAATATCCAGGTTAACCAGGGCAATTCATACGGTACTATTCTATTTCAGATAATGTACATGTTTTAATTAGTGCCCTTGGATATGGATGGTCCTAATACATTCGAAGAGAGTGGAAACACAGGTATTTGACAAGGACTGCACACAAACCATGTACATCCTATTCTCACTTTCCTTTCCATACGAGAGGAGAGAGTAGACAAATCCTCCTGGGTCAAGTAACAAACGGAAATGAAGGGCCGTTTACATTGAGCTTAAGGAGTTACCCCTTAGAAAAAAAGGCTTTATTTAAAGTGGATTTGCTGCTAGATAATTTCACGTGATTTGTACACTTACAGAGAGAGAGTGAATTCCTCCACCTCATCTTGATCGAAATGCCCTCGAGCCATCCAATTCCCCAATCAACTAAATTCAACTACCTTTTCTCTCTCTACCTGTCCAGGGCCGTTCGTAAATTCACCCCATAGAAATTCCATTGTTATGCACCCTTTGGCCGCGGCCCCGAGGCAATTACACTCTACCAAGTGCTTCTTAAATGTATGCAAAAATGGTGAGTATGTACGCTGATTTGTCTATGCGCTTAAGGGGAAAGGGCGCCTACGGGTGCTCAACGTTGTTTGTGAAAGGCCGGGCCTGGTGGCTGTGTGTGCTAGCTAGGCTTAGGTGGTGGTGGGTGCACTGACAGACAGTCCATTGTTGTGAATTGTTCTCTCTCTTCTCTCTCTCTCTGGTTGGGGCCATTTTTAAGGCGATTGTTGAAACTCTCTCTCAACACATTCCCAGTCTTAGAACCAATTGACCTTTACAAAGGGCCAGACGGGTCAATCAGTGCCATTTCATACCAACGCTTCCAGCGTCCAACTCAGTGCATAAATTACTAGTGCAAAATTAGATAGAGGAAGTGTCCTCCGAGGGTGACACACACACACAGACTTATTTATAGAGATATTTCAGGGTGAGCAGAGAAGGAAGGCAGTGTGACACGCATAGCACACACACAAATGAGAAGGTCAGTGAACTTTTGACCCGGTATTTATGCACCACAATTGCCGGCCACCTTGATAACATCTTAATCTTCCCAATATGTACGTTCAGTTCTTATTCTGACAAGTTAACAAGTTACGATCTTAGAAGAATGAGATTTCTTTGCTGAACAAGGAGCTTAAGCTTATTTGAAAAAGGTGTGTTGTGTGTGAGGCTTATCCGTGGATAAGGTAGCCCAAGATAAGCACAAAAGAAGATAAGATGATGAGGGGAATTAATGAATCACATTACGGTAAGTCGCTCTCATGAATTCATAACATATTTTTTTATTAAACTGTTTATGAGGGAAAATGCATGTGGAGGCCAAAGGCGGAAGGAAAAACCTAAGAGGGGTTTAACATTGTAGACATCTATTGTGGCCCATGTTAAATCCACTTTTGAGATTTAAGTAAACGGTTGAACGGTCCACCTGGACTGTAATACTTCAAAAGTCCTTTCCAATTTGTAGGTAGAAATATGAAATATCCAGTTTTACAGGAAGAAGAATGTTTCATGTTTCAAAGTTAGTTCGTAAACAATGAAGTTTCGATTTCGATTAACGTTGAGCTGAAAGGGTGCGACCAGACTAGAACTCACCTTTAATTATACAAAGATAAAAATTCGCACAGTCAACTGTAGAAAACTGAAGTTATAAAATTGGCCAAATTGATTTGTGGCCACATGAGAGAGAAACGCAATTAGTTAATTGCATATTCTGCATTAACTACTTACATTTAAAAAATCGCAACATTTAATTTTATGCCAATTCAGAGTTTCCTTTTTACTTTTCTGACATCTTGGGTAGAAAAGGATCTCCGTAAACTGACCTACGCAAAATGGTAGAAACAAATTGCGAGACCCTTTAACTTTGCATCTGATTCTGGAAGTAAGTTGTTTTAAAAGGCAAGAGAGAAGTTTTTTGATATGTCTTATGGGGGGGGGGGATTGCTGAGGCCGTAAGGAATGAAAACTTGATTTCATAAGATTCAGGGAGGAACAGAGGTTTCTCCATCCGAGGAAGGCTCACTTATCATCTCTCACATTGCGTAAATGATCGTTGAATTAGGCTGGATTTATTCCTGCCTGAATTCCACTTTGCCAGGTGATAACAACTCACCACCACCAGCTCTCTGGAATGTCCAGTCAGAGATTACGCAGTTAACACCACCCGTTCATAAATGACGCAACCCTTATTTTTACTCCCCATCCGCGCATCCTCTCCCTCTCTTTCTGTATAATATGCCACAAAAACTTTTGTTTATGTTTACTTTTTACCCATTAAAATATTTAATTGGCTGGGTGTGGGTTTGTGGACAGCCCTTGAATAAACAAGTGATGTGATAATTGCTTTCAAGGTGGAATTTGTGGCTCTGATCTCACTTTGTATATCTTATCTCACACAATACACATTTTATTAAAAGTGCACGATAAGCTCTTATCTCTCTCCTCGCTTATCTCCTTCAATTCGGTGTGGTGACACAGAAATCAGCTCACTCTGTGCAGAGGTGGATCAGGCCGGTCGCCATTAATTCATTATTTTAGTGAGTCTGACCCCACCCAGTTTCATTTCAAAGTGACCCCAGTGAGTGTGACCTTTGACAAGTCGACCTAGGAAAGCGTCATCTGCGCTCTACAACCATCCATTGTGTAATTACCAATTTTTTATCACTATTTCAGCAGTTCAGCAGTTATTTCGATTTCTCAGCTTCTTACTTAGAGTAGAAGTGCAATTTTAAGCGTTTTCTTAATCGCTGGAACATTTTACTTTTAGTTTACATTTTGCAACGCTGTAAATGATGGTGCTGTTGCCTCCTTCAATTTTAAACGCTGTTTTGAATTGAATATGTGATATGAGAATAAACTACATAGAAAGAAATATTGTTCCAGTTCTCTCGTTCACGACACGACCTTCTCAATTTGATAACTTTGGGGTGTTGTGAGAGTGATAAGGGCATCTTCTCAAAGGATTTTCATAGAATCAATTCAAACAATTCAAATTTGCTTTGTGATTTGCGATCCGCCCCTTGAAAAACAATTCGAGGTTTTATATCTAAATTAAGGTAGTTCACATCCATTCACTTTGTTCTTTGATCATTTTTCAGGTGTAGGAATAACGTCATTCACTTGGCAATAATTCTCATTCCCACAATCTGATTCTCACTTGTACACTGAGAATGTTTATCTTCGTGGATTAGTTCTTATCTGAGCTTAGAGCTTCTAAATTCACGGCCATTGAGCACCTTTCTATTTTGCAATAATATTGCCACATGCTATATACTTAATTTTACTACCCTACTTGATTATTATAGCCCTTGAATGCCGGAAAATGTCCGCTCTGAGGCTCTCGTTTTATAGGGATTTTTTTATAATTAAGATTCGAGATCGAACTGGAGGATTTTCAGCTTTTGTTAATAGGTGAAAGGTGAAATTATTATTTGAAACAATATTGCTAATTTGTTTAATTTTCTGTTTCCTCATTTCCTTGCTTGTTTTAATGACTCTTTTAAGTTTTTGATTAGAAAATGTTTTGAAGGGAGAAACACCCCGGGTGAAGGCTGTAAATATTTTCTAAAAATTTGACATGGAAGGGAGTAAAAGTGCGCTATTTCCTGCTG
>JAQFYJ010000949.1:0-10752 GCA_034694685.1 Isotoma anglicana | reverse complement strand
TTTTGTACTGAACTTTCTTCTTTATGTCTTCTCATTGTTTTTTACTCAATAAATGAAAACTATTTTTCTATAAAAAACTATTATATTTGTGAATTTTATTTTTGGAGTAAGCTTAAAGCTTGTCGTAACGTTGTAAGGTTTGCATTTAAGGATCTAAATACTAGGATCTATTATATTATAAGTCGATGACTTAGAATTTCATTTATGGATGTGCTATCTGTATCATTATCATTCATTTTAAAATGCAAGCTTAGAAAATATAAAAACTCCTCATCTAGTAGATCTAAATTAAGAAAAAATTGGATAAACTTAATTGCAAGAATTCAATTTGTTTCATTTAATATTTTAATAAACTTAGACTCGTCTTTAAACTTTTCCATTTCATTTTTTAAATCGCATTATATTTGCAATTTTAGGATTCGGAAAAATGTGGCTAGTATTATTTTTAACTATTAACTGCTTTATAATTTTTAGTTTCCGGTAACTTTCTCTGTACGTACTCACACACTCTCCATAATTTCTGGCCTGATGGCATTAAGTTATAGGTTTAACTTCTTTGGGTGTCTTAAGTCTCGTCTCACCTCCAAACTCCACTGTGTGAGTGGAGAGTAAAATGAGTAAATTGAGACTTTGGAGTGAGACTGTACCCTGTTCAATTAAAAATATTCAATCCATCTCTCCAGCCTCTGCAGCAACTATTGTCAATTTTGATGTTTTTGTCTTATTTCCTTCATTCGAATATTTCTCACAACATTTTTGTCCTCCTAGCTTTATTTTGGAAATCATAAGAACATTTTTTTGTAAAATATGAGAGTGAGTAGCTGCTCTCATCTCAATCTCAATTCCTCAATTCAATTTCAAACCAATATCTGACAGAATCAAGAATCCCTCTTCTCTGCAGTTATTTTTAAACTCTAAAAGCAAACTTTATTACATAAAAATCATCGACATATTCAATTAAAAATTTTAATTTCCAATGCAATTTTTTATACTAAAAATTCTGACAGATTCAAATTTCAATCCAATTCCATCATTTCCATCCCAGAGGGCAAAGTGAAATTTTGGGATACAAAACTTAAAAGTAAAAGCACACGAATGTTTTAATTTTTAATACAATATAAAAGTCAGACAGGGCAGTATTCAAAGTTTCAAAGTAGGGAAGGGGTTTTAACTTTTGAAATATGTTCGAAAGAAAGTTCGGAATGTATTTGGAAATCAAAAAAACAAAGTGTAAAAACTAAAAAGCAGACCAGGTAAATATATGAAATGAGATAGTTGACCCAGTAGGGTCATCTATGTTACTTGAGTAGATGGTGAGTGTAGTGGGTCGAGTACAACTAGCACCATGCAGTTGCCTTAAAAGGAACCCGAGGCAATTGCCAATGTTAAAAGTGGCAAGTGAAGGAGCACAAGTTTTTAAGCACACGGCGACGGCATGGCTCATCTTCCACCTCTATTTTGTCCATTAGTAGAGAACAACTGCATTCAGTAGACATCGTTTCTCCTTTCTTCATCATTCAACATGGTAAGAATTCTTTTTTTATTTGAAATTAATTGTTTATTAAAAAATATAATTAATTAATTGTTGGTTGTGTTTGTAGACGAAGGGAACCTCAAGTTTTGGAAAGCGCCGTAATAAGACCCACACGCTTTGCCGGCGGTGTGGTCGCTCTTCTTACCATATTCAGAAGTCTAAATGCTCCCAGTGTGGATATCCCGCGGCTAAACTCCGATCTTGTAAGATTTCATTGATTAATCACGATTTTTAATTATTAATTCATTTTTTTATCCATTACATCTTGACCCTTAGTATTCAAATGTCACTGTGTTTTCAGTAAAAGCGTTTGACGCTTTCACTCACATAAGCTTTTTACTTTTATCTAAACCGGTTTAATTAATTTCTATTTAATTAATCAATTAACAGACAACTGGAGTGTAAAGGCAAAGAGGAGGAAGACCACTGGAACTGGCAGAATCCGTTATCTTAAGGTCGTCCGAAGGCGATTTAAGTAAGTTGTCAATTAAATAAACTCATTAACTTACTTAAGTATTTATTAAAAAACATGTGCTTTATCTTGAGCTTAAAAGCGGAGATTACTATTTCGAAATTCGTTATTTTTATCAAATTAAATAAGCCATGTCACATGTAAAGTTAAATATTGTGTGTCAATTTTGCTAATTTAATGTATATTTTTTCTTTCTTTGTGTAGGAATGGATTCACAGAACCAAAATTGGGAAGGAAATCCACAAAGGCTGCCGTCAAGGCGTAGAGATAATTCCTAATTTTAAGATTTAAACTTTTTCTGTAAACCTTGGAGAGATGGTTCAAATAAAATCATTTTGTTATGGACTTCATCAGTGGTGGCTTCTTCCTATTTTTACTTGTTTCATCAATTGACGGTCTACTGTTGTAGTTTTTTGATAGAAGCTCCACCTGACCTCACTGACCTGTATGTAATTAGTGATATTTTATCTGTAGTTGGTAGTTTGGTAGTGACGATTGTGACGAAAGTTTAAACAACTTATAAAGTTATGATTGACATTGAATGAATGTCTTTTAGTATTTTAGACACTATAATTTGCTTGGCACTGTTAGTCATTTAGATTTTAAATTCAGCAGGTGAAAATAAGAATTCATGAAGATATTCTATGCAGTTTGAAGTTCAAAAAGGTACTTTTTCATCAAGTATAGACTGGCCAGTTAGAATTTCATACCTTGTGTTCAAGTTAATTAAGAGAGTCATTTTTTGTAACATCTCTGCTTCTTTCATTTGGGAACAAATTAGCAATTGGCCATTGGAAATCATAAGTAGTGTAGTGTAGTTATCAATCATATCATCTCAATCACCTGAATCACCATACGTTTACAGTTTACAGGTTCAACTTCTCAAAATCATTCCTACGTTAATCTCCTCCTATAAAATATTTTTCTTTAGTTTATGTGTCTAAAATTCAATTAGGAAACTCCTATTAGACAATAAAATTTCAATTGACAGTTCCTACGATGGCTACGATGAAATTCATTAGAAATTCATTCATTTCAAGAATTTATTAGAGTTCTATGATTAATAATGATAATGATTATTATTATTATGGTATCCGGAAGAAAAAGTATCGGAAAAAGAAGTATGCGGAATTTTTTTTAATTAAATTTTTTTAAACTGAAAAATAACAAAGGATTCAATAAAGCTCATAGCCGTTGAGTCAAAGTTTAACTGTCAAAATATGCAAATTAGTTCATGCCCTCTCGAGATACTTTTGACTAGACTTAGAATTGAATAATAAAATTAAAATATATTGAAATAGAATCGTACCTCTGGAATCTATCTGAATTTCTGATCCAGTGAATCTATTGCAGACTGTATCTGAGCCTGAGCCTCC
The DNA here is from genome assembly GCA_034694685.1 of Isotoma anglicana. Classification (NCBI taxonomy): domain Eukaryota; kingdom Metazoa; phylum Arthropoda; class Collembola; order Entomobryomorpha; family Isotomidae; genus Isotoma; species Isotoma anglicana. The sequence goes on along the minus strand of JAQFYJ010000949.1, from coordinate 7,370 downwards.
TCAGATTCTTCATGCACAAGGAAATTCTAATAATTTCATATTTCATAATAGGAGTAACTTGATCAATGATCAACTGTACTCTGTCTGTACCATACATATTTTGACCATCGGCCAGCTTTGTTAAGGGCTAAGGGTATACTTAGCTCTACAGTATGTTTGATGGGTAGGCTTACTAGGCTTAATCAAATACTTTTGCACGTAGTAAAGACGAGACCCTTCAGGTTTGAGGTTCAAAGACTAAAATGCTTTTAGATTTATTCCGTAGCTAGCCGAAGCTTGACAAAGATTTTCTTCTCCATTCAATTTTATATACTCCCATTTTACTTATTTTTTGTTAATTTAGTTTTATTAAATTTTTGAAATGAATACAGAGATGAAAGAAATTGCAAAAATTGACCGTCACTGTGCCTTCTGTCACAACATTATTCCTACGGAGGAAGTCAAGTGCTGCAGTAAATGTCATCGCAGGGCTTTCTGCAGTCGAAAATGTCAAGCAGCGGACTGGGCTCCGAAATCTAGCCAAAAGGGTAAAAACATTTAAAACTTAAATTTAAAAAACTCAAAACTTAGTCAAAGTTGGATTTTACAAGTTTTAGGACGACTTTGTACACAGTATAAAAATTCCAAAATATTCATTGTAGTCCATACCCAAAATAAAACAAATTAATGATTACAATAAGTACATAAATAAATCAAATAAATCATACGATGCAATTTTTTTTCTAAACTGCCTCAACGCTGCGCGCTGTACATTGTTCAACATTAAAATTCAGCAATTTCGAGGATGCTAGGAGATTACATAATGAGTATAATGATGATTTTTTAAATTTCAGGACCCAAAAAAGGTCAAGGACACAAAAATTGGTGTGATCTTCCCTCAGGAGAAGAAGACTTAGACTGGGAAATTGCTTCTGTAACGAAATATAAGAAAGGTGTACTTAACCAAGAGCTTGGGATGATTGCAAAAAAATTCATTCCGAAAAACTCACGAATTATGGTCGATGGATTTGGAGGTGGGATTGTTGACAAAGAATATCCAGATAGTCGTACAATAGATAAAACTGTGGGTCGGAGTGCTTTGACAAATCATGCTTGCAATGCTAATGCAAGTAAAAGGCCAGATCCTACTTTCATGGTAATTGGTAATTAATGTTAATTTTTTTACCAAATTGATAATTATATTCAATTTTTTATTTCTAGGCGATGATAGTTTATGCAAAACGTGATATCCAAGCTGGTGAAGAAATCTGTACTAATTACGTATGTTTCAATGAAACGTACGAATACATATCAATGAATCCACGTTCAACCGATGACACAGTTCGAAAAATGCTGTCATTTGCAGACTCTCGTGAAATTCTTCAAGCAATATATGAGATTGAGTGTATTCCAACCTGTTTCTGCTACAATTCTGAAATTGAAGAGATTATTGTAAAATCGAAGGAAATTTACGGAGTTTGGCTGTGGAATCCAGGCCAAGAGTCGGATATAAAGGAAGCGGATGATTTACTCATGTTTATGAGATGGATTATTGAACATCATGAAATAATTCAAGGATGTCCCCTACAAAAGGCTGCTCTTCTTGAGAAAGGATTTTATGTTGCGGTGCAACGTTCTTCAACGATGGATAAGGCTAAGGAATATATTCAAGAGGCTTATGAGATCTTTTCCTCAATATTTCATCCTGAATCACTTGTCCCTCGCAGATTGAAGAAGCTGATGGAAGAGCCGGAAACGGCAATAAGTTACTTAGGTTTGGATTCGATTCGAAAACCGAAAAATGAGAAAGATACTTAAATAAAATTGCTAAAATGAAATTGTTTACTACTTTAGAATTTTATTCCACTACCAAATTCAAGTAGTGCTTGTGCATTTCTTGAGAAATTATTGAGATAAAGGCAAGACCACGTAGTCAGTTAATTGGATACTCATTGCAAATCGAGGACCTTTTAATTATCATCTCTCAATTACCAAACGCAGTTTTATAATTTTTGTAAAACTGTCTTTCGAATAATGCTGAAACTGAAAGATTATTTTAAATAAAAATAATTTTCACAACCAACCTTTAAAACTAGTCTATACTCTATAGTAAAAGAGAGATTTTGCTTTCTATTTTAATTACCTATTTCCAATTACTTTTGACGGGCGAAAATTCCCAAAAAGAAACGTATTTGTTTTTTTAATCTGAAGCTGATTAAAACCAAATGTTCCGAGCCCTTGTGAGTGACATTTAAGAATCTTGAAAAGTACAAACTTTAAAAAGAATATAATCTGAATTGATTATAGAAGCCTACGACCAAGTTCAAAAAAATTTATTTGAGTTATCATTTAGTAAAAGGATGTTTTAAAAAACCTTAAACCTAGGCGGATGTCCCAAGCGTAAATTAACTGCCTTCAAATCAGCAATTTAGTTGTTGGTGCGTTGTTAATTTTCACCTAATAAATTAATAATTGAGCAAGTATTTTCAGTTATGCATCCAAGATCTAAATATTCAAAAGCCGGCCAATTTTGTTTTCTTGGTCTATCTAACCTGGATACAAAATAACTGATTTTTTTCATGCAAAAAAAGCATACAAACGAAGGTCATAGTCATGACGGTCAATTTACATTTCTAGCATTCAATTTTTGCAAGAGGACTCGTAATCGTAACTTTCGGAAATTGTAGATGGATAATAGAATATATAAAGTAGGTAGGTCAAATAAATACGAAAAGTCTAAAACTTTTATCTTTGTAAGCTTCGGTAAAAAGATGCAAACTAGTTCCATTCTATCCCCGAGACACTTGACTTCATTTGAATTGAATATAAATTATATTGAATCATATCTGGAAGCCATATCTTCTGATCCAGTCGTTATCTGAGGATCTTTTCACAAATCCATTACATTCATTATAAGATCAAACATGATTTGAGATTTGACCCCATGTCAGTACTTAATTTAGCCAGGCATTGTTAGGGTATACTCTAACTCTGTACAGTACGATTAATGGGTAGCCTTACTATTTTAGCCTTCTTCAAACTAGTCTTTGACACACGGAGTAAAGACGACGATACTAAAATACATTTAGTTTTACTCCATTTATAGCCAAAGCTGGAGAAACAAAGATTCGACTCGTCTGTTTTCAATTGCATTTACTCCCATTTTACCTCTATTTATTTTAGTTTCATTAAATTTTTGAAATGGATTCAGAAACGAAAGAAATATCAAAAATTGACCGTCACTGTGCCTTCTGTCACACCCTTATTCCTGCGGAGGAAGTCAAGTGCTGTGGTAAATGTCATCGCAGGGCTTTCTGCAGTCGAAAATGCCAAGTAGCGGACTGGACTCCTAAATCTAGCCAAACGGGTACAAAAGCATGTCTATAAATTCGAATTCGGATTTTAAAAATCTATAGTAAACTACAAATAAATTAAATAAAAAATGAACATTTTTCGAAATTTCAGGACCCAAAAAAGGACAAGGACACAAAAATTGGTGTGGTCTTCTCTCAGGTGAAGAAGACTTAGATTGGAAAGTTGTTTCTGTAACAAAATATAAGAAAGGTGTACCTAGCCAAGAGCGTGGGCTATTAGCTACAAAATTCATCCCGAAAAACTCACGAATAATGATTGAAGGATTTGGAGGTGGAAATAAGAACAAAGCTTTACCAGATGAGCGAACAATAACAAAAGTGTTGGATCGGAGTCTTTTGACAAATCATGCTTGCAATGCTAACGCAATTAAAACCCCAGATCCTACATTCATGGTGCTTAAAATTCTATTCAATTTTTGCCAAATTAATAAGTAAGCGGCCATACCCACACGCGCGCACTCGCGCACACTTACATTCTATAATTTTTTTTGTTTTCTAGGCGATGATAATTTATGCAAAAAAGGACATCAATGAGGGCGACGAAATCTTTACAAATTATTTATGTTTCAATGAAAACTACGCTTATAGACCAATGGATCCAAGTTCATCAGACTCATACAAAAAACCAAAAAATATAATGTCATTTGAAGATTCTCGCAAGATGCTTGAGGCTCGATATGAGATTCAGTGTCCTCCAAACTGTTTCTGCTACAATTCATCTGACGTTGAACAGCTTGTTATAAAATCAAAGGAAGTTTGCGCAACGTGGCTGTGGGTTCCAGGTCAAAAGTCAACTGTAAAGGAAGCTGATAAGTTACTCATGGTTATGGAGTGGATTATTGAACATCATGATGTCATTGAAGGATGCCCCCTTCAAAAGGCTGCTCTTCTTGAGAAAGGCTTTCATGTTGCGGCGCAACGTTCTTCCACGATGGATAAAGCTAAAGAGTACATTCAAGAGGCTTATCAGATCTTTTCCTCGATATTTCATCCTGAATCTTTTCTTCCTATCAGAGCTAAGAAGCTGATGGATGAGCCGGAATCGGCACCAAGTTACTTGGGTTTGGATTCGATTCGAAAACGGAGTAAGTCTGGAAAATACTGAAATAATGTTCATAAATTGGAAATTGTTTAATAGTAATCATAATGTATTTCAACATCAGTTAAACGGACAAGTGGCAAATCATAATTGAAGTATCGAAAGCTGTTGGGGGTGCACAGAAACCTCACAATATTTAGTAAAAAAGCTTTCTCATTTCATTTTGTGCTACTTTATAATTCATTAATACTTTATACTTTATACTTTAATTAATGTAAATTAAGCCGTTTCTAATTTTTATGCATTTTTGTGTCTGTCGTTTATTTATGTATATTATGATGATTCATTTAAGTATCAAATTTTCACCTTTTTGTCTCAACTTTGGTTCCATGTATTTTTCCCAACTGAAGCTTATTTTGTTGTACCTGTTTTAACTTTTCTAAACCTTATCTCAGTTGTACAGGGTATTAAAGGTATAAGTACAACCTATAAATTCTATTCTCTTCATTAGTTAACTATTTGCATTAACAACAAAAATGTATTTCCTGCTGTAATTATTTCTTGATAACTGAATATAAATCGGACTTTCTTTTCTTGTCTACAACTACAAGCCTAGTTCAATACTATTTTATTCTCATGTGCATTACCTTTACACATTAGTGAGATCAGCTTGATGTTTTTTATTTGTAAATATTAAATATTTCTTGAAGTTTTTACCAAATAATATAGCTCTTGCTTCATTAAAATGTTTGCTTTCAAAACCTGGAATTTCGTCAGTAAAATTAGTGAAGCAGAACATATGGAGCAGTATAAATTGTTTTATTGGTAAGGCATAAGTGGTGAAGGAACAGGAAATAAAGTGCAGATAAATCATGCATTTAATTTAATTTCAGTAAATATTCATCTTATTTTTGACTATTTTGTGGTGAATGCCGACATCCTATTTGTATTCTGATTTACCATATGAAAGTTTGAAGTATGATAAACATTTGATTGATGCCTAAAATTAATTTCCGGAAAACATTCGACCATGCATTTTTATTACTTTAGGAACTTTTGAGATCTTCAGTACTATTCAAGTCACTAATTCAGCCCGAACTTAATACATTTTAGCTCACATAATCTAATTTAGATTTTTTAGACTAACGTTCGAAACACCTAAATAGCATGGTGTATGTCTCTGTTTGGATTATGTTCGGCCTCATGGTCTTTCTTATCGTATTTTTCGTCTGTTGTTATTTGGTAAGAACTTTTTGTTTTTTTTTGTTTAATTTCAGATAATTTAAATGAGCTTACAAACCAGATGTATTTATAATTATTGATTTAAAATAGCATCAAATTTATTTTTGTTTTTTTTGTACTTTGCAGTGTGCTCTGTATGGCGAAGAACCTACCAAGCGTTCTATGAACAGAAATGACCCTGGAGAATATGACACTGGGGGAGAAGGGGACAACGATGGGAAAGGAGATGAATGTGGGGGCATTATCATTGATTAATTTATAGTAAATTATTAAATTTAATCCTTTGTAACTTCAATCACTGCTTATTTATCTACAGAAAATAAAAATGAATTCAATTAAGCTACTGGACTAACCAAAATTGTATTTTTCCATGTAAAACTAAGGTCTTTGCAATAAAGTTCAACGAAAAATAAATTGTTAAATCATTTCTTAATTTCTTGACCTATTTTCGCGCATAGTGCAGTTTTTTCTCCAGTTTACAATTGATTAAATTAGTCAATAGGACGTTATGGTTTGCAGATGATTTAATCTTGAATAATCTATCTGTTTTGATAGTCCTCCGACATGAATTTGGGGTAATTAATTTTTTTCAACTCAAGGTCATGGCAAATAATTGTTTTCGCAATGCCGCAATGCATGCACTAGTACTTGAGCAGAAAATTATAAAAGTAAGTTAGGTTTGAGGTAAATGTTGATTAGAAGATTGCTAAGATTAGAAGGTGTTCACTATTAGCTCATTGAATTTTACCGTTATTCACAGAAAAATATTCATTCACGGAAATTAAAGTAACGATACATGTGACATGGTACAGAAATTTAACAGAACAAAAACTAAATTTTAAATAGTTTCCGAGAATTCCCTATGCAGTTAAAAGTAATTAATTACACTACATTGCTGAATCAGAGTTTATCTACACCACAAAATCGTATTTTGTATCTTTTCTCCACAATTTACACAATAAAAAATACGAACAGGAAACGAATCACATTATTGATTTCACTTAATTTCATTTGTGTATAATACAACAAAAAAGGCATCTTTGAAACATTTGCTTTTGATGAACTTTTGATCATGATAGCTGCTTTGGATTTTCACCCAGTAATTAATTATGACAAATATTTCACTTTTGACAATATTCATAGTGAAAAATTTCATAATCTTTATTATTTACGCTTAACTGTTTTAGACGAAGTGAGTTCGAAAACAGTTTATAAAATATTTTAACTACTGTGTACTATCTATTTTCTTGCATTTTTAATTCGTAAATTCTAGTTACAAATAATTAAACAAAGTTTATAACTTTAAAAAAATCATGGTTCATGTCTCTTTATGGATAATATTTGGCATCCTTTTCTTCTTCATGTTCCTTTTATATTGTTATTTTTTACGGTGAGAATTTCCTTTCATTTTTATTTTATTTCGTATCTTATAACATTTTGAAGAAAAATTAAATGAGCTTCCAGATGAAAATGATTATCTTGGATCTGTTTGTGAATAAGTTTCTAATCTTCATCAAGTATATTTATTCTTATACGATTATTTTTTTAATCATTCGTATTTTTATACTGTTTAGGGGGCTATTCTGTGCGGCGAACAATCAATCTACCAATATTCCTATTATCAGAAGTGACGGAGATCTACCCTTGGAGATTGTGATATTGAGTTCGGAAATAATAACGACAGCTGTAGAATTAAATTATTGACAAAATTTTATACTTTTTTGTAAATATGTTTT
>JAQFYJ010000948.1:0-10757 GCA_034694685.1 Isotoma anglicana | reverse complement strand
CGTTATTCGCGACATTTTGGTCACTTTCAAATTGGTCACTATCACAGGTAATCAAACAAAATATGGCATATTTTTGGTAAGGTGTTTTTGAAATGGTTATGTGAAGTAATATTGGTTTTCGCATTAAGGAGCAAAAATTCTAAAATTCAGACTTCATCCTGCGCAATAAATCGTCTCACAGACCTGCTGTACTCACGCACCCAATAGATTTTAAATTTTGAAGCAACTTGACAAGGTTTGCCGAAGAACTAAGTTTGTCCACTCATAGAGCAAGCATTGTTTTAAAAAGTTCAGCATAGCTCAATGACATATTGCTTACTGGGTTACCTCATTGAACAAAATCAGGACCCCGAACTAAACCTAGCTCGTCCCACAACTCTTGCCATTTACCCATTACGCGACGATTTTGCATTAAAATTTTCACAATTCGGGCTATTGTAGTCGAGTCCATTTAGTTGTGTGTTTCAAAAAGTATTGCAATTGATCAATATCTTTAACAGACCAGTTTACCTCAAAAGTTATTCCAGGAAAATTGTTAACAGCTTGCAGTTCAATTTATCACAGGCAACAATAAATTTGCATATCCTTCAACTGACAGAGATTGATAAACTCTTTAACTCATTAAAATGATAAAATGACATCCTGATTCCGATTGGTGAATGGCTGAATAATAGTGGTGACGATAGTTGCAAATGTTGGATTGAATATAATGAAACCTATGTAACCCTCATGAATAATATCTATAATATTATGATAAAGTTAAAATAAAAGATCAAGCATACTTTGAGTTATAAAAGCTATCTAAACATTTTTAACCACGCAACAGGTATTGCATGCATTCAGAGTTATTAAGTAGCGATAGCTACTTTATGGGAATGGTCTGTCTGTCTGTCCGCGTGATAACTTTCGAACGGTTTCCCGTATCAACTTCAAACTCGATACACATGCTCTAGACCCCCATAGCTTGGATGAATTTGCAGATGGGCCCTGTAGGACCACTCCCAAGTTCAAAATAAAAAGTTCAATTAAATGACCCAATGTTAAAGATAGGGAAACTATTATGGGCCATTTGAAACCATTTAGGCACATTCGAAACCATTGAGACCATTTAGAACTATTCTCTGCTATTTGAAACCATTTATAGCTGTTTGAAAGTATTTGGGGCTTAGTGAAACAATTTTGGTGTCATAGAAAGAAAACGGAGGTGGAAGAGTAGCCATATCAAAGAAAACAATTTACGTATCTTTAACATTAGGTCAAAAATTGGATCTTTTTTGGGGTCCATTGTCCATTAGGGTAGTGCTGGTATATGCTAACATTTTAAAACTTACGTGCAGTATAAAGGCATTTAATGGACTTCAATTTCTCACACAATGCCTCAACATCTGCGTTTGGATTCACTTCTTGAACCCATAATGCCAACATTGCCTTAAAAAGTTCATCGTAAACTCCAGTCCCGTTCTTCATTGCTGTACTCCATGTTGTAAAATGTGTACCCCCGCGACCAAGGCCCAACTCGTCCCATAGTTGTTGCCATTTTTGAATAACGACACTGTCTTGAACTAAAATATTTGCAATTCTATGTCTTTCTTGTTCGTTCATTTTAGTAGTTTAAGTATAAACTGCTTTGTTGGAAACCTCAAAAGAATAAATTTTCGTCGACGTAAGTTAGTACTGTTGACTGTTGTCTGTAAGGACGATATGATGAATGATAATAATTCACACAGGAAAACGATTTTAATCTTATGACAAATGGATTAAATTTGCTTTACATCACTCAAGTAAAATATTGAGTTCAACGGACAAAACTTTTATTTCAATTCTGATGAATTTTGTGTTTATCATTAGATTTATTTGATAAACGTTATACTGCTTTCTTTATCTTTGCTTGTGTGACATGAATAAAAAGAGCCACAGTACTCTACAACACCTTATCACAAATCGCAATACCTAACCTAATACATTTGATACATACCTAATTTGAGGTATATATAAACAAAATGCTAGAAAATTAGCAGCAGACAGGACAATTGTTTATTGAAAATTAACTTGAAATATTAAGTGTTTATCAATTTACATAATTTTATAAATATTTATTGTGTCTTTCTAATAATCTTTAAGTAAAGAATGATTTTGTGCAGGCAAAAACCTCTAAGGCAAAAACGTTTAAATTGTATGTGTTTTGATCTTAGACACCTAATATGTCATTAAAAATCTTACAATTTGCATTTAAAGATAATAGACATCGTTTTAACATGTACATTTTTTATTAGATCTTACGCTTTGCTGCGTTATTTTACGATTTCTCAGCAAAAAGAATTTTCAAAATAAACATAATCCAAAGAAAAAATTATTAAAGATAAAAAGTAATAATTTCAATTGTGCAAACGAACACACATAATAACTATATTGTTATAATAGAAAAGTAATGTCTTGTTCCATAAGTTTTATATTTACTGGTTCGTAATTGTATTGAAATTATAAATTTATACAAATTTGTTAAAAATCTCCAATGCTTTCTTATTAAGACTTTCCTTTAACCCATCTTTAATCAATTCCAGTTGGGTTTCTGAACATCTCTTTAAATGTGCATATAGGGCATCAGCTTGCCTTTGATTCGAACGTTCAGCCATCTTCAAAATAATTGTTTAAAATTGTAGAAATGCTTTCATAAGTAACGTCCAAAACAATAACTTTCATAAAACTTACAATTTCTTCCTTGGAATCACTCGAAATTATTTCGTTTCCAACATAAAAGTTCAGCAATGAAAGACTCACTTTAGTTTTTCCAGTGAGTTCTAAGATGTTTTTATCTATAAAATTTTCTAAACTTTTTTCCGTGTTAATTGAATAGGATGCATCATTGTCTTTTGTAATCCACAGTGTACATTGAATTACACCGGCAATGACAATAATGACAACCCCAACAAATAAACCTGCGGTTGCTGAAGTTTGCTTTTGGTTGCTTGTTAACTGCGCAGGAAGCTTTTTGGAAGTCTTCGATGCTGACACTCTATCCATATTTTGCAAATTTTCTAGAAATTCAGGTATTTTTTAAAATTGATTGTTACGGACTTCCATAAAAATTTCTACTTACCCTGAATTCCACCAGAATGTGAAGTTGCGGCAGCATTTTGTATCATTTCTAATCAACAAAAATTTAAAAAAAATTATTTGGTTATACGCAACAAAGCAGTTGTTTTCTTATTTTTTCGGTGTGGCTTGAGCAGTATCGGTCACTATTTTTATTTGTTAAAATCAATAATTTAAGTTATAGCAGCATTATCAAACAATATTTGGAGAGACGAATAAAATTAAAGAAATTCATTTTTAATCTGTTTGAGCCATCGTAGTTTATATAAACATTTAACATATTCGTGAATTTTTTCATGTTAAATTTAGGTTTGGGACAATAAAAAAGCAGTTGTACACTTACGATTTAATTACGTCGTATGTATGAATTGAAATTTATAATTTTTACACTAAGCCATAGTCTATATTTTTAAAGGAATTATTTTAAGGTAGTCTCAATAGATCTTTTAAACTTTGTGCATATTAAATGTTTTAAACCTATTTCTGAACTCACTTGCAGTGTAAAGGCATTTTATGGAAATTAATTTTTCACACAATGCCTGAAGATCAGCATCAGGGTTCACTTCTTGAACCCACAAGGCAAGCATAGCTTTATAGAGTTCATCGATTTGCCCAGTCCCATTCTTCATTGCTGTGTCCCACACAGAAAAATGATTGCCTCGTTTAAGACCCAATTCATCCCACAATCGTTTCCATCTGTTTATGACTACACTGTCCTCTGATAAAATCTTTACGATCCAGGCAATTTCTTCGCTATCCATTTTTGCTGTTAATATTAAATTTTATTTCTTAAAGTTAAGCACAAAAATATCACCATGTATGATCTAATAAACAAGTCTCGTGGACCTTAGATTCAGATCGAAAGCCAATGCCCCTACGAAACACAATTAAGGTTTTTATTACTCATGATTAATGAATTATATCAGATAAAAACAATAAAATTTGTTTTGATAAGATAACTGAATTATTGGCAGCATTTAGTCATGTCGGAGATTAAACTCAGGTCAACATTCAGACAAACAAAGTGCATGCATAAATTGCCGGTACACTTCAAATTTTTAGCGTGGTTCACTGCTAGGTGAATTTACACTGACGAATTTTTGCTTTTAATGAATAAGATGATCACGTGTAATGCAGGGCGTCTTATCATTTACGTACAGAGTTATCCTCATTTCGAAGTTTTGAACGGTTTTTGGTTGTTGAAATCAATTAAGAACAGTTTCCAAGAACCGACAAGAGCTTAACTTTACTGGGAGAAATAACCGCAGTGCAAATCTGCATGGACTTATACGATGTTTTAAAAACAAACATTAGTTTAACTCTTGTTGCTTCAACAGATATACCAAAGCTTCAAATAAAATAAGTTGTAACAAATCCATCAAAATTATTTTCAAATTTTATTCACTCTTTTTAGTTTTGTTTCCTAAATTTTAATTTACAACTAAAAATATTTTTGAAACCGATATTGAATAATGTTGCTCTATCCTACACAAAATTTTTCAAATATTTTAACCGCTTTTTTGCTTTCTCCACTTGTCTTTAAGCCTTCTACAATTAATGGATATTCGCTATCCAAACAATATTGCAGTTGCCCGTATAAAAAATCAGCTTTTTCCACATCAGTTGTTTTTGCTTCCTGGAACAAATATATAAAAAAATGAATGTCTAGTCAACTATATACATATTCATTCGTATATGATAAAACGTACTATCTTCTGCTTGGTGCTTTTTAGGATCAGTTCTTTTTGCTGAAGAAACTGCAGTAACGTCTCATTTACTTTGGTTCCTTGAACAAGTTCCAGCAGATTTTTTGTAATGAATTTTTCCAAACTATCTTTAGTTTCTGTTGCAGACGATGACCAACTTGTTCCCCCTGTTGATGACACTTCAGGTGTATTTAATAGCGTTTCTATTAAATTCAAAAATAAAATGAATTTTTAATGAACTTGGCTATGTTGTATGGAAAAGGATAAAACCAGCATAAAATTTAAATTTATATTCTCATTTATATTCTTACTGGTGCATTGATTTTTATTCTTAATTGTCCCTTTGCTTACCAAACGTCATTTTTGTGAACCGTAATTGCCAATTTATTAAGTTAAGAAATTTTTAAAATACAAAACCGTACAGAATTGTTTTATAAATCAATTTTTAAAAAGGAGTTAAAGAAAAAATTAAAATATTTGGTGTTGCTTCAATATCAGTCTTAGTTGTGTCAACTGCAAAATTATTACAATTTGGTTTCAATAACATCAGTAGCGACAATAAAATCAGTTCGTCAATTATTTTACGATGCGATCTGAAGCTATGCATAAACTGTCAGCTAATACGATTTAACCAATAGACTTAATTCCCTCTCAGTCCTCAGTGAACTAACTAACAAAATGATACTTGAACACATCATCATTAAACATACTGCTTAATATTTGCTACATCATAAGTGGTTATAGACGTCATGCTTACGCTATGACATGTTAAAATGTGATAAACAATTGTATTTGATTGATTGTTTATGATTGTGGGTTTATTTGCTGTGTATGTTTGTAAGTTTTGTCTGTTCATATTTTTATTCAAGTATCAGGTAATACAACTTTTAAACTAAGAGCTTAATCATTTGGTAATGCGTCAGCAAGAAAAATTCCCACCAAAATAAAAATTTTATATTGTGGAGTCGTTAGCTGCAAAAAGTATTTTAGACAATGTGTTTCTGCATTAATAATGATTACTGCGTAAACACTAAAAACAGCATTCAATTTATGAAATTTGATGCAGACTTGATCACTACATGCGGTTACAGCATCCTATATACCAAGAAATCTAGCACTAATTTTTAAAATCCATATTTTATTCGTGTTTAAAAAAATTTTGGCATTGACTTTGAAACACTAATCGTAAGAACAAAAAACATGAACAATGTGTCTACCCTTTTTTGTTGAAGGGAATTAACTGTTTTTATTCAATAGATATGTTTGATATTGCTTTGGCTGACCTTTGAAATACTTGAGTAATTGTCCTTTGATATTATCAAGTTCACAACTTTATAGAAATAAACTCACCAGCCGGCCTAGGATGTTTTACACTCTTTACCGCCTCAAATAAAGCCTCACGAGTTGCATTCTTTCCATTTTTACTTATCCAAGTAGAAATCATTTCATGGAAAAGATCATAATGATCCAAAGTACCAGTATCAATTCCACGTTTCCACTTTAAAAAATGAAGATCACGAACTTCCAAAGCGTCACACAATCTTGACCACAGTGACTTAATTAGTTCATCTTCTATCAATGTATTTACAACGCCTGGAATTTCTTTTTTTTCCATTGCTTACTTTTATGGAAACAAATTTTCGAATACGTTATTGTTATTAATAACGCCTAGAAAGATCCTACTCAAATGCCACTTGGCAAGATACAATACGAAAATATTCAATGCCAGACTCAGACTATAGAGATGCAGCGGTTAAATTGCGATATCATAAGTTTTATAACATGCATTACCTGCTTATCAATGAACTAGATAAGAAGCATTGATATTACAACGTTTAAATTTTATGAGCAGGAATTTCATATAAACTGAAGCCTGATCGATAGATGTACGATTAGATAGGAATGATTTTTATTTCTTTTTTAGATTATTTACAACATTTTAAAATAACGATTATTATATTTTATTAATCAATCAATGGCAGTGATAAGATAGAAATAACATACTCTAGGAATGGGATTACTCAGTTTTTGATGAAGCAGAGAGTAAACACGATTATTCAACTGTAAACAGACCGATGTTTCGATTTCAAAACATTCAAATTTTATACATAGTACAATGCAAAAAAACGTCAATTAAGGATTTTTTTAGTTTCTTAACTACTGAGCCTTTCACAAAGGTGTTCATTGTATTTCCCATATATTTCCCAATAATGCTATAAAAAGCAATAAGGAACAGGGTTGCAAATGGAAAGTGGGAAATCCCACTGGTAAAATGGGAATTTTCCCATTTTCCAACTTTGGGCCGAGGTGGGAAAATGGGAAATTGTCCAAAATTTTATTCTAATTTATAACAAACCAGTTGGAAGTTGTTCGGCAATGAGTTATATTTAATTTAAGCTTTAAATTAAGTATAAAAGTATTTTATTACTTAAACTTTATTCCATCATTTTATGGAAGAAATGTAATTGACTAAACATTTACATATTATACACCAAAAGTTTCGAAATTTTATATAGATTACGAATCTAAAACAAAAAATTCCTAAATGTTATTATCCAAAGAGTTGAAAATCTCATGAAGATCTATTGGATGATACTGGTAAAGATAGATACCCCATTTTCCTAATTTCCCAGCTTATTTTCCCATTTTCCCAATTTCCCATCGATTTTACACATTTCCCCATCGATTTTATCATTTTCCCACTTTTGACGGACTGAAGTGGGAAATTTGCAACCCTGATAAGGAAGTTTATAATCGGATCGGAATATCTTTATTGCCTCCAGTCAAAAGTCAATGAAGAAGTCACCGACAAACATTTTTATCTCCCCCACTTTTTTTGTCTTTATATGACACTGTCATACTACGAGTATGTATTTCTCCCCCCGTAATTACGCTTATCTTTCATTCTGAAGCTTTGTGTTTCAAATTAATATTAAAATATTGGACATTTTACCCAAAAAAGTCGTTCCATGACTTTTGAGATTTGATAGCAGCGTAAAGCATTTAAAATATAACTTGCACAAATATAAATTGATTATAAGTCTGTGCTTCTTTTAAAACTTTTAAAAATATCCGGAAAATTGCTATTAAAGTAAATCAAACTATTTTTAGATCTAAAATTAAATTTTAAAGTCTGTTCCAGGTAGCTCAGAAGGCTCCTTCAGAAAGATAAAATGCATTTCTACTATGCACTAATTTACTTTTACACCATGACACCTTAAGCAGGTTTTAAGCATTTGTTAGGGCTTAATAGAATAAATGTTAAATGTAGGCTATTGGAGAAAATAAAAAATCATCCAGATTAGCTTATGTTTATGCCGATTTCCTCGTGATGAGATGAGCGGAAATGAATTAACTTAGCATTATTAAAAGCATATTTTTAGCTGGTTTAAATTTAGTTTGAAAAATTTTACGGGATTAGCAAAAAACATAAATGGGTCAACAGATCTTCAACCTTTTAAGTTAGGGTTATTTTGCAACCTATTTATACAAGAATTTACAAGAATAATAATATTTTAATTTTTTCAAGAATTTTGAATTTACAAATAATTTCACCAATTACTCAAACTCTCACGTCTCTGTCTCATATCTCAAAACATAATCCTAAGCCTAAATCATAAAAAAACATCCACGCAATTAAAATCCTTGTACGAAAATCTGCAAAGTGCAACAACGTTCCCAACTGCACTTCCCATTTCTCACCTAAATGAGAAATAATAATTATCTTTCTCACATCCACCGAGAATATTGTTCCACCGAGAGATGATTTGTGTAAGACCTAATCGCAACCTAATAATATAAAGAGTGTGGAATGCATATGGTGAGAAAGAAAGTGAACATTCTATATAAGTAATTCCTTCCTTGTTAGCTTTAGTATTAACTTGTCTTCACGGAATAAAGTACGAAGTTCCCTATTAATCTACAAACAAGCTAAACCCCTACCCACTTTTCCCATCTTGTCCGAGTTGGATCAGCACTTTTACATCTTGCTTTTCCCAGTCACTCACCAACCCAACGACTTTCATAATAACTACCTGAATGACATTATACTCCATCCTGGTGTACATTTTATATAGTGGGTCATTCACAAATCATTTTTTTGTGAAATGGCAAAACTGCCATTTTAGTTTAAACTCAAAAATAAATTAAACAAAACTTAATCAATTTAAAAGAATTACCTGCAGCTGTAATGCATTCAATATCGTTCAAGACTTGAATAAGGGCTTCTTTGGTAGCTTTGGCATTACCCAGCCTAGCGTTCCAACTTCCAAGTTCACTCGATAGAAAATCATAAGGACTCAAAGTGCGCATTTGATACTTATTATTCAGTTGATCGAATTCCGCCCCATTATTTCCCAACTGTGCACTAAATAGTTTTATCTTATTCATTAGTTCTTCATTTTTTTGTAATTTCATTGCGATTTCATGCTTGTTAATAGGAGCCATGATTGTTCAAACCAAATTATAATTTTTCTTACACTGTATAATTATCACGTAAACAAGTGAACTCTCTTAATTTGTTAATGCAAATGCGTTTCATTTCTCCAATATCATATTTTATATGGTTTTGATAAGAGATAAAATGTCCAAACCAAATACCACGAACGAGTTTAATCATCCCCGAATAGCGTCATGTCTGTACACGTCCCTAGCCTTGTCAATGTTCCATTGTTTATCGCAATTTACATAAGCACATCTTCAATCATTTTTCTGCTACTTCAAAGCCATTTACAAATTATAGAAATGAAACTTTTTGATTGCATTTTTCTACATTTATTTTCTGATCATTAAACATATTTAACACCAGCCTAAACTTCAATTCATATGCTTCATTTACACATTTAAAAACCATAATAGGTAACCATCAAGGCTCATAGACTCTTATTGCTTGGATTTTCTGTCTATGTCATCCGGATGAAAATGCATGGAGCATATTTTTTTGTTTTTTGCTAAATTGTGATCGGAAACACCAGTCAGTTGCACCCATTGGTTCCACACACTACTGTCAGGCTTTGGAAAACCATGCAACACAACGTCCGATTTTAAAGATTTATCTGACCGGGTGGGACAAGTAGGAAGAACACACAAATTTACCATTTTTAGGCAAAATGAGTACAGGAATTTAGTATAATTATGGAGAAACTATTCTTGATTTCACATTCAAAGAAAGGGAAATGAACGCGCAATTAGAAGAAAGTCCAAAAATTACATTGATAAAGGTTTGAACGAGAGAGCAATGAGAGAAAGATATTTTTATTCATTCATAAAATTTCTGTTCACTACGCACGACTGCATTTCATTTCATATTCATAAAGAAATTTCCAGACATACTAGTGAAAGTTAAAAGAGAAAGGGAAAAGTGAAGGAAGAAAGTCGTTCACCCTGAAGAATTTTAATTTAAAAAATTCGGTGATAATTTCGTTTCCTAGGACTTTATTCAAATTTTACAAGAAGTTGGGGGCGAGCCTCCAAAGTGTTCGAAAATTAACTTTTTTTTCAAAACCTCTCTTAAGAGAGGTAATTATTGCGTAACCTATCCATAGCAATAAGAGTCTATGAGCCTTGGGTAACCATATTCTAAATTGCGAAAATCACGTACCATTATTTTCAATTAAAGTAGCCTCTATTAAAAATGTTTTTAAATTTTTATTTTCGATTATAATTCGCGAACTAACTACCCTAAAACGCATTTTCCAAAAGCTATAGAAAACTAGAAATGAAATATCTATACGCAGCCTAATCCGTAAGCGTGCCAAATTGGATATCTTGACTTGGCAACAGTTTAAGGGTTGACTCTGAGCATTTTCTTCGATTATTAAGTAGCGAAAGCTACTTTATGGGAATGCTCTGTCTGTCTGTCCGTCTGTCTGTCTGTCTGTCCGTCTGTCCGTCACCCAATTTATCTCAGGAATGGATTGACCTTTTGACATGCGGTTTTTTGCGTTGGACTCGCTAGGT
>JAQFYJ010000947.1:0-10764 GCA_034694685.1 Isotoma anglicana | reverse complement strand
GCAAGTAGAAGAAGATTTGAAGACTGGTTTCTTTCTTTCGTTTTAAAAATTTAAGGCTGGGGCTGGACAATATATAGTTAAGCCAAAGAAGATGTTTAAATTCTTTTTATTTTCTGTTTGATGCATGGAACCATGAAGGTAAAAAAGACGATTTGAAAACCAGAAAAGCTATTTAAAAAAACGATTTACCAATAAGAAAGAATAGAAATTGAATAGACTCAAAATAGCTTTACTGAGTGCTGTATCTAAGCTCTATGGATATCCTACATCTCATCATGCATATCAAATTGAAGCTTTAAACGCTTAAATCGGACTAAATAAGCATATGTCACAGCTCCACAGTGTTTTATCTGAAAGACACACACGATCACGAATGAATCCTTACCAGAAAAGGGAGAATTCACAGGTGGCTTTCTCACAAGTTTTCTAGGCGTCGACTTTTTAAGTCTGTAGGATCTACTACTGAGGTTTCCAAATTCAAGACTTATCTGCTCAGACAGTCTCCGTCTTCTTAGTCTTGAGATTATCGGAGTGCTGAAAGCCAAAGCTAATCCACCTGATTTCGGCATCACGAAGCTGCTTTCTTCATCATCTTCATTTTCACGCTCATTTTCAACCATTATCAAATCCTCACTAGAGGAACCTGAGCAGATAGAGTTTGTACTTGCAGTTGTTGTAGTAGTCGAAGATGAAGACAAGGAATGATGATTATGATGCTGGAGGTGATGGCTGTAGGGTTGCTGAGAATTAAGTGAGAGACTACCACATGGGGAGGTGGTAGTGGTGGATGTCGGTGTCGGAGGTAATACTCCCAGGTATCCGTGAGAATTCCACGTTTCATCATTATTACCATTACAATTACTGTTACTATCACTGCTATTACAACTCCTCTGGTCCTCAACTAAAAGATAATTAGCATTCTCGTGTTTCATCTCCTTCATGATAATATATTTCTCTTTTGAACCTCCTTCTTCGGATGTGATTTCCGAAACACTTGAGCTCTGGGTGTGAGGAAAATTTGATAGCAATAGTATTTCTTCTTCAACTTTATCATCATAATCACCTTCATCATGTTCCTCATCAACAACACTACTAATGCCAACCTCATCCAAGAGATTCTCGTGCTCAAGAGGATCTTCTTCTTCAGCTGAGCCTGAACCTTTGCCTGATGATGAGACAGAGAAGCGATTAAATGTAGAGGTGGAGGATGCTGGGGAATAAGCTTCAGGTGGGTAAGGGCTCATAAATCCTTCATCTTCGGCTAAAGATGCCGGCAGATCAAAGAGATCTCCTAAGGGCTCTATGAGTAGACCCTTTAATTTTTTCATGCCGAACCCACCCTTCTCATCATCTCTTTCTTGTTCAATACGCAAGAAATCAACATCATCGTATGAGATCTTCTCTACTACATTATCACTCATTCTGTCATATTTCTCCTGATTCGAGGATAAACCTAAACTCTGTTTGGTAAAAAATGTGAAAGAATCATCTGCATTTAAAATATTGGCCGAGGACATAAGAAAACTTGAGTCGTTTAATATGCCATCATTATTACAGTGCATAATAGTAGCATGACTTTCTCTTCTTCCCATTTCTGCTGTTAGTTGGTGTTGATCAAGCTGCTGACTTTGGGATTCGCTATTACTACGACTATTACATTCACTACTGCCACTAGTGCTATTTGATGACGAGACTTCTGCAGAGTCTTCTTGGATTATTGGCAATAAAACAGAGTCATTTGAATGGGAAATCAAGGACGCAGCATTTCTTAGGTTTTGCCATCTGACTGAATTATCATCGACATTGGCATTGTCTTCATCAAATTCTGCATTGATATACGATGAGGATAGAAGTGGACTAAATATTTTGTTACTCCTAGGAATGGTACTGGAAGTGGTGGACGAGGAGTGTTTGGCTCTCCAAGGATTTTTATTGATGTCGTTATAATATGAATTACTTCTAACACTTGGTGGTAGAGTATTGCCCTTGATATTGGTAGTATTATTACCACCACATCCATCATTTGACTTTACTTCTTGCCAGTGAGTACGAAGGATAGAAATACTCAAAGACTTTTCTTCAGGACTACATTGTCCTTCCTCTTCTTCTGGTAGGTTGGGAAGGCAATCGTGGTAATATTTTCGCAAAAACCGATTCAGTTTTTCCGTTTGGGTTTTCAAGCGTTCCAGTTTTCTCAACTCGCTTCGCTTTAGAGTGAGTTTTCTTGCACATTTAGCCACATGAGGGGTACTGTAGGTTATAGATTTCTCCAGGAATTGAGGATCAGTCGTATCGTGTGGATAACCAGTTCCAGTTGTGCTGCTAACTCCATTACGGACAATAATTGGTGGAGGAGATTCAGTCTCATTGATTATTATAGCTTCGCCGTTATTATTATTGGCATTATCATTACTGGTAATATCGGTTGGAGCTTTATGAAGTGGTAATGGAAATTGAGGTGATGATAAGGCATTTGGTTCGATTAAGGCATTCTCATAATCCCCACTGTGCACAGGTTTAGTTTTACCCTCGACCTTTACACTATTTCCTATTAGTTGAGCAATGTTCGTGCTCAGGGTTAATTTTGGTACTGCCATCATCATTGATAGTTTAGACCTATCTTCATCACAGAGCAGTGATTCTTTTCGGCAAGGAGCTTTAGGCACTTTCCCCAATTCTTTTGGTGAGTCTGCTCTACCTTTCTTTGGACATTTCTTTGTATTTTTGGAGTTAACGGAACTGCAAGGATATTTTTCATGAAATGCTTCAGGTGACGGTGTTTTAGATTTTCTACCAGTAGCTTTTTGTTTAGATAAAGTAGGTACTTTTAAAGATGATGATGAAAGCACTTTAAGAGGGCGGTTATGAGCTTCTTTAATATTTAATTTTTTTTGTTCGGCATTTGTTTTACAATTAGCATTAAGATTAACATCTAAAACAGGGCATAATAATGCAGGAGTCTTGGTTTCACTTATGGTCTCTTGACCATCATTTTTGGCTGACAGCTTATTCGGCTGGTTTCTATTATCTTGTTCTTGTAATGTAACTGACTTAGAATGAGTTTTTTTACTCGAAGAATATAAAATGGGCTGGTTTTGTATTTTAATAATATTGTTTGAAGGTCGATGATGATGGTTATGATTATGATTGTTATTACTATTACTAACAGTATTACTAGTATTATTGCTACAATTAGTAATACTATGTCGGGATTTTAAAATAGACTGTGGAGGGGGCTTTAAAGGTGCATCTTGCAGCATCCTTTCGTATTGTTTCACAATAGCCATGGGCAAATGGTCTAAACTCATGTAAAGAAGTGATTTACTATCTGCATTTATAACATTATTATTGTTATTGTTCTGCTGGAGAGAAAATAAAGGCACATCTTGGTCTACACAACTTTTTTCATTTTCATATTGGTTGTCTTCTTCGTCGATTTTTTCATAATTATTATCGTGGGGGAGGCGGGTGCTATTATTATTGTCGGGCACATTGTTACTAGAGCTATTACTCTGTGCTTGGATTTTATTCTGGAGGTTCGGATTTTCTTCGTGGTTATTATTATTGACGACGCCGACAACACGATGACGGTTTTTATGATGAAGGAATCGGGATGGTCCTTGAGGATTATTATTATTATTACGGTGTTTACAGCAGCCACTAATCAACCCAACATGAGAAGATCCAACAGTTTGAGAATCTCCTCTTTGCATATCAACCTGCAGTTTACGACGCTTTTTTAATGACTTTGTTGAGTTGATTGGGCGATCATCTTTCCCTACGGCCCACTTCAGCATCCCTGTTAAATTACAAAATAATGCCTCTTTAAGTATCATCACGCTAATAAAATAGAAAATAGATTTTTTTTCTCTAGTTATTCTATGCTAAATTGTTTGTCTTCGGAAACGACGGCTCTTTGTCTTTTACAAGCCTAAATGGTATTAAACTATAATGAAATCAGGCTAAACCCAGACGGAAGGTTCTATAAGATCACAGGGAAATCCATTCGTTCTACTTTAACGACGTGACTCAGTGACTCTCAAGAGTCGGCACGACTTTCGTGAGAATAGATTACCAACGGAGCATTGTTTCTATCAAAGGCTCTTCAAGGTAATTAATTATACGGCTGAATTCCTCCAGCCTGAGAGGCAAGCTCCCTTATAGTTAGATACATGATTTTTTTATCATCCCAAATTTTCCTAACTGCATAACTACTACCTACTTTCAAAACAAGCTATTTTGATCTTGTTGACCATTCGATGGAATGAAAATTAAATTCCATGAGGGTATTCAGACAATAACTGATACAGGTACATCTAGCTGTAACTAATAAGGCAGAAGATCAGATATTCTTGATAAGCCTGTTGTATGATTGTATGATAAGTAAGGACGTGATATTATGCTCTGGTGAGATCAAGAGATTTCTACGGGGAACGTGAGATTTGACTTTTAACTAGCAGGGTAGACATCCATACCCACCTGCAGTGACAGTGATGGGTGTTTTATTACTATTACAGCCTTGCTTTCTTGCATCCAAAGAAATCTTGGGAAAAAGTCTCAAAATACCTCACTTTTGTGGGGATGAAATAAAATTCTGTATTCAATTCCATTCCATTCAACTTTAATGAATGTTATACATCTTGAAGAGAATTTTTTAATAATAAAATTTTTCTTTGGGCAAGAAATTACTTAAAAATGAATTATGTAGATATGAATATATAATGATTATGAATGATGGCTGATTAGAAATTGCTGTGCTACTTACTACTTAAAATCTTTTTTTCAGCCCTTAATCACAGGGAATCCATGGGTAATATATAATGGTAGGTAGTAGGTAGCAGAATATGTACAGATTTATATGAGATAAAAAAGATGGAAAAACAACCCAAGGCAAGGCAAGTTAGAGAGGTGAAGGTTGACTTGGCTATTATCTCTGATAGAAATTTAGCTGAGGCAGGTTGAGAATAAACTGGTCGGAAGCCTGGATTATGGATCGCTATATAGCTCAAATAAGCGGACCTAAAGAGTTTTCCTCATAGTTTTTTTTTACTAAGGATCGATAACTTTACTGTTCAATTATGACTCAAATTTGTAACGGTCATCTTTTGCCAGCCGGTATGGATCATCATCGTTGTAAGGTATGGTGTTACAATCGAATCATAAAATAAAACAACGGAAAAATCTGACCTGATGTGCAAAGGTAGTAAATTCGGAAAGTAACTCCTATTTTATGTCAAGTGCTTTTCCTAAATTAAAATAAATTACTCTTGCCAGGCCAGCCCTATCACTTTCACCCTGCCAAATATGTGTATATATACTTTCATCTTATGTATTATAGTAAATAGCAAAGTCTCATCATGGCTAAATAGTCACTTGGCATTGGCATGGCACGGCATGAGGGTGGTAAAATGACACGCAAGCAAAATAAGGTAAATTACGTGGGATTGCCTTAGTTCAATGAATGATAGTATTATATACCTTTATTTAGTATAGGTGAATAAATGCAAATTCATAAATTATGAATGGAACATAGTCAACGATCTTATACTGAAATTTAAAAACGCTATTGTCATGTAGGAATATATCTACCTCATTCAGTAAGAACATATCTGTTGCTGATGTTTCATGTTGATTGCATTTGCGTGTGAAGAGGATTTTTCAGAATTATTCATTATTCATTATCGTCAAATCCCTTCCTACCGGCCAATTCTGTTATACATGTTTTTTCATATCTCTTGATAGATTCATAATAGAAATTTTTCTAATGTTCTATCATCATCTCTTCTGTCAGGTTTTTTTTATAAATTTCATTTCACCCCTCCAGCGTCTAAAATGAACGCTGTGTCTACGCACTCTGGACTGGACTGAAATTTCAAGTTAACGGCTGACTACTGCTGAGAAATTCCTGTAAGACCACTCATCCAAAATAATTTCGTTTAAAGAGCTTTAAGCTATAGAAAAATTCCAAGGGGGATGTGATGAGTTGATAATCAGAGGGAAGAACAAGCGTTCCGTCTGATTCGAAATGTGGAAAGAAAATGTATAAAATGCATCAGTATAAAATAATATTATTTTATGATTAGATTACATAGATTACAAATGAATGAATGATTACATTATAAAACATACTGTTCAGTTTATGCTCGAGTTACTCTCATACCTAAATATTTCCTTCGTATTTAATGTATGAATATGCACCCATAACACATTCAAATTTTGGACTGACTGACAGCAGGAGCTGTAACAGTTTTTATAAAAAGATAATGTATAAAAAAGCTGACTGACGAGATGGAAGAATTGGTAGCTCTTGCATTGCATTGAATATGATAGGGAGAACAATAATAATAACACAACACATGTCATTCCTTCCGACACAAGTCAGCCACGTTTTACTTACGGTTCTATGCAACTTTTATCGTATGAAAAGATAAGATACTATCAGCATCAGCAAGGCACACGACTTGGAATATCGTAGTAATAGAAAAAATAAAAATTCTTGGGAATTACACATATTATTGCATATCCGGATCAGTTTTATATATACCTTTACCTGTTAAGTTAAGTAGGTAGGCATGAATAAGGACACAGGCCAGACAATAGCAATAAACCGAAATGGTCCACATCTGTTGTTTTACTCATTGGTGAGTTAATACTGTGGCAATCTATTCCAATTAATCAGACACACTTCATTTATATATAAACGGCCAATTCATTGACCCTCGTATCATGATACCACAGTATAATTAGTATGATTCCATTCCTTTTCTCTATGGAATTTGCTTATTTCTCATTTCGGTAAAATTGTATGTTTCTTTCCCTATTTTACACCAGAACTAAAAGCCAAATAAAATTGTACAATACTGGTAGGAAAAATGATTACGATAGGATCTTACCTTTCAAGATCATAACGGTTTCCAACCCATTAAAAATAAATTTGTCACCCAATTTGTGGTAACACACAACTTAAATACTATAGTAAGCTTCACAAACCACAAGAGTCACTTTCACTGCCTACATGTATACCTTCCATTCAATACAGTTACAATTACAAACTTAAGGATAGATTTTATACTACGATCCGTCTCACTTTCCTCAACTCACGAAAGAAATTCCCAATGCTGTAAAAATGTACACACACTCTAGAAAATAAATTGTAAAGGCACAATTGGTAAATTAAATTGGTTACGCTACGCCATGTCACTCTAGGAATGTCACGTAATTAGATACGTTATGTACCTAGCAGTTGGAAGTAGACAACTTAATTCATCAAGTTAGAAATCAAAAGTGAATGAATACAGAGGAAACAGTTTGAATTTACATTGTTGTTTAGTTGCCCCTTACTTAACTTTTAAGTAGAAAAGGAAGAGTATAAGTTTTATAAGTAGTTTCTTTCAGGGCAAACCGTACGGAAAGTAAGGTCGGTTTAATTTAACTGTCGGACTGAAACTGAAACTTTGTTGGACGGAAAAGCCAGTTTGTTTTGACTTCAAGGAAGATGATAGTAAGTTTGTAGTGGGTAGTACTACACCTTAGGTAGATAGGTAGGTAAGTTGTAGGTAGTCAAGTCACCTTACTATTACTTACAACTAACTATGGTCTAACTTTCTTAGGTATGAAAGTAGTAATAGTAAGAAGATAGATATGTTGTATTGAAGAAAGACAGCGTGAGAGGAGTCAGTAAAAGCATCTCATTTTATTTAACATTCCCATCTCTTTTTCCGACTTTTTCTTATTCACCTCACCAACAAGACTATCACCAAGTCTCATACTTATATGGAACACGGTTATCTTATACAAAAACTAAAGACATTTTCAGCAATGGCACAAACATAGAATGAGCACACAAAATACCAAATAACGTGCTCATGGGAAAATAAATACCACCAAATACATTGCAACCGAACCTTAAAAAAGTAAGACCTGGCTCTTATAGCTTTCTGTCAGTATTTATGGATATGTATTCATGAAAGTACAGGTAAGTGATGTAATATTGAATCTAATGGAGCCAGCAAGACACAACACAACATAATATACCCCGTTTTATTACTCTCATCTCATCAGAGAAAAGTAGATGCTTATATGGTGGTGGGATTATGGCACCGATACTGGAAGAAAGATCTTAAGGCAAGGTCTACAGAGGAGAAGGGGTATAATATTGGTCTTCAGAGACTTCCACAGGTTCCAAACGCACCCAATAATAGTAATAACTCCGAACCATGAGTAATAGAATTGCCAAGGTGGAAGACATACATAGATGAGTTGTACCTTCTTGGCTATTTATTCTGAACAGGTAGATTTTACATTGCACCTAGGTCTTGTTTCTACTACATATGTTTAAATAAGATCCTCCGAGCTTTCTTACAATTTCTTAAAACTTTTTCATATTGAACTGAAGGGGCAGTCACATAGTCCTTAAATGATTATACCCAGGCTAAAGAAGACAGAGATGAAGTCCTAAAAAAAGAGATGAAATGCGTGAGGTCTACTATGCGATGAGGGGACTTTTAACTACAAACTTATCTTGTTGTTTTGTGTAGTAACACGCCAGGAATTTCTACATTGAGCCCTTTGGGCATCATTTACTTCCTTAAGTTAGACTTGGGTTATTATTATACGCCGTGGAGGATACTTATAGTGTGTAGCTTGAGTAAATTTTCTTATTCTACTTATTTAACTATTTTTTATTCCTGTCTATTAAGAAGAGACCGGCTTATAAATAAAATCATCCCGAAGTAACTTGAAACTCGCCCATGCCCATCACGATTTGAAAAAAAGAGAAAGAAAAATTAACAAATACAGTTTAAGGTACTATCAACTACCTTAGATATACTAAAGTTAGAACAACCGGGTAGGAAGGAAGACCATTAGATTGTATATTATGGTTCATTTCATAATATAATAAGCCCTTGACTTGTTAATTTAAAGCAATGCCTTTAATACTTGCATGTTTGCCTCAACATTATACATTATTGCTGTTCATTGCTTGTGCTTCATCTTTTTCTTAGTGAGTTCATAAATTTAGATGATTATTATTTTTAGTTTTTAAATATTAATAAGTATGCAAGTTCATCTCATCTCATTTCTTTTAACTCATTTCGTTCCTCTTTTCTTTCTTATCTTTAGAATTTAAAGAAATCCCTATTACATAAACTATTCAATGACTTTTGTATTCTAGATAGATCAAAAGGGACGATGTAAGACTTTCTATTAGAAATACTAAATGGGAAGATTCTTGGGTGGAGATTTATATCTTATTTTTGTTAAAGGATTCGCTTTCAAATGTACATTTATATAAAAAAAGAAAAAGGAATTTCATTTCAATATTGTGTTTGTGTAGTGGTTAAAGTCGAATTGTTGAATACATGATAATTTAAAATGCATCTTACGAATGAATCAAATCAAATAGGTGTCGTTTCTTTTTTCTTACCTTGTTCATGTAAGTATGTAATAAAATAAATGTAAGGTTGTCTTCTTATGGAGTTTTATGTTTGTAAGCTTTTCAATAAATTATTATTGCATTACACTTACTACTCCAGCCACTCCTTTATTTAATTCGGATTTTGATAATAATATATTCCAATTCCAGATCAGCTCATCCGCCCGAGTCAAGTCAAAATTATTACCAATGCTTTATAGCTACTGAGATTTGAAAAAGTTTAATGAGTTGCTGATTCCAAATTTGGAAATGATCACAATCATTCAACAGTTATCCATTCACCATTCCTTCCACTGCATTCATAAACTTTACAGTATATAATAAAATACATGGTATACAAATGCCAATCTTTAATATGACTCTGCGCAACCTGTTTTTGTCTTTGTCTCTCAGCACTTCACAAACACACCCCTATGAAATCACACAGTGCAAAAATACTGTAAATTACTATTGCATCACTATTATGGTATAATGAGCAAAACACAACCCGGATTTTATCCGGGATCGGTGACCGGCACTGGGGCCCGGTGTTAGTACTGTTGTAATTTTATCACCACTCGGGCCTTCGAATTGCACCTGGATCAACTAGATTAAAATTCCGATATTTTAATCGACCAGCGTTCGCTACCCTGTAATTTATTTATATCACTCGATCGATCATTTTTAAATATAAATCTGTGGGGAAGCCGGTGCGGTGGGATGAAACGGAAAATGAAGTATAAATTTAAAATCTAAGGTGTATATGTGTAAAGTTCCACTGAATTGCTCTGTATCAATATCAATGACAGACAAACCTTAGTAATCAACAACCTGCCGTCCAGGAGATAAAATCGGTAATGGCTAGGGGAACAATGGTACAATGGCAATTTTATGTTCCATTATAATTCCAGCAGTCATGTCAGTTCAGTTACTCGTTCGGTATTACATTATAATCGCTCCCTTTCTGCTTTCCATTCTCTGAGATTGTTTATGATAGTAAAAGTGAAATAGTAAAAATCACTTCTGATCCAAATCCAAGTTAATGGGTGTGTTTACTGCTTACCAATGCCTAAGCATTGCTTGTCAGTTAGTTAAAAAACTTTTAGTTAGAACCTATTCCACTCATATGTTTAGGTTCTTTGCCGATGGTTACCTTACTATTTTATTTTACTCCTAAGTTATTAGTTCGTTAGCAAAGAATAATGGATTGTAAAAAGAACCCTCTACCTTAACTTCGGCTTGTTAAACAAAACTGAACAGAGAATAAGAATCACAATTCAGACAAAGCTGATGAAAGTCATTGAAATAAAAAGAAACTACAGGGAGCCTTTTAACGCACAGAGACCTTA
>JAQFYJ010000946.1:0-10773 GCA_034694685.1 Isotoma anglicana | reverse complement strand
GAAAAATATCCCTATAGAATAAGTATGCATGTGTTTATATTTATGTGTAAGTGTAATATATTATGGAATAGGTTAGATATAGACCACAAAGGGAAAAGGGAATAAAACGTACCTTTTTGTTATTCTGAAAATTCATAGATCCTTGAGGTGAGCTAAAAATATCATCGCGATCACGATCCGTCTCAAAAAAACTCTCCTGGATAGAATGGTAACCTCTGAACGGACTAGCTGGTTCACT
Organism: Isotoma anglicana; assembly: GCA_034694685.1. Classification (NCBI taxonomy): domain Eukaryota; kingdom Metazoa; phylum Arthropoda; class Collembola; order Entomobryomorpha; family Isotomidae; genus Isotoma; species Isotoma anglicana. The sequence continues at coordinate 10,535 of JAQFYJ010000946.1, read as the reverse complement.
TGCATCCGAATAATAACTATCCGACATCAAATCTGCAATATCTTGTGCACTGTGGTAAATGCTTGAGACGGAACTTTTGCTAAGTCTCCATCCTTCACAATAGGCACGGCTTCTGTTTCCGGCAGTTGCACTTCTTAGGCCAATTATTACTCCTCCTGAGCCACGGGTGTCACCAGTGCTACCTCCGTGGTTATTATTATTATTTACAAATCGTACTGCAGATCCTCCTTGAATTAATACTCGTTCATCTTCCGCTTCCCTATCTCCACTTTCCCCTCGATTTCGAAGTAAATTACTTGATTCAGATTCATTGTTTTCTGAACTTTTAACCCTTTCCCCGTCATTTGATTCTTCCAAAAATGATTCTTCATCCTCTTGCTCGTTGTTAGCCCCTTTCTTTCCCAACCCCAAAGACATATTCTTTCGACTTGTCATTATTCTTAATTTGATTAATTGATTATCAATTGCGATTTTATAATTACTAATGTTATAATAAGAGCCTGCATACCCCTACAACTAAAACTATTCTTACTAGAGCTAACAAAGTTTTCCATTGTTATTTTACGGTTTACTATAGTGGCACCATAATATATAACATTTTAAGGTATATTAGCGTGAGACATTATTTTTTTTATTAATTATAGATTCTTAATGTTATTAACTTGCACTCTTGTTTGATGATTGTCTTCAGAAGATTTTTGAACATGGTAAGGTTGACTTATAGTTAATGTCTTGTCTAAATGTTTTGAATTTACAATAAGTTAAATGGTAAATGAGACACTATTTTGACTTGATGTTTGACAGTCTTCAGTATTATAATAATATAAATTAGCAAAATAATAATAATACTAATGCTGCCTGCATGAAACTTCTTACGTAGTAATTTACAGCTTTTAATTAAGTAGACACATTTACATATCAAATATATTATTTAATTTTGGTATATTGGAAGGACATGAGCAATATCACAACAGAGACTTGTATATTTTTAAAAGCTTTTTAAAAGTGGCAAATACTTGTTATGCCAATTTTTATCTCACCTCAATAAAAACAAGGGCTACTCCCTTTACGCCTTAACTAGTCTCCTTAAATAAATTAATTTTTTATGTATAAAATCTAGTTGCACTAACACGAACCGGTAACTGTTTGTCGAAACTTAAATGTATATCGATGGAAGGAATCTTGAGTTACATATTGAAAGTTGAAAGCCTATGAAAAGTGTTGACTACATGTTGCCCGCAATTTGCAGAAAAATAGACAGCTCTACTACTGATTTATCCGAACTGTCAGACAGGATTGCTTTTCTCGAGGATGATGATGGCATGCTTAAAATCCTTAAGTTAAAACTTATATAAAAAACATGCCTCTCATAAATAAATGTGTATGCAACAACACTAGTTAGTTTGAACGAATGCTAATGGTAGGATGTGATCTATATTAAATATTGTTTCATTTTGCCAATTGTTTCTAAATCTGAATGACTGACTACTACAGAAAATAGAGGCAGGCAGGGACGAGAGGAAATAGCAATTAGCAAATCTTCAATTCTAGCACCCTTTACACTTCAGCTAGTCTGAGCTAGTACATTGAATGTCATGTGGCTTACTAGCTGTAGCCTAAGCTAGATTTTGTACAAAAAACTAGATATTCAGGAACTCGGATCGAGTACTTTACTTTTTACGTACATAATAATATATAATATACGGTACCAAGTACCAGGCTGGCTGGAAAAGCGGATGGATAGAACATTAAAAACCCGGTGAATTATGCATACGAATTCGGTCGACTACTTCTTTTTTATTTCTGCCATGTATGCAAATAAATGCTCTATATTAAACTTCCTTTCCCCATGTTTCAATGGTTTACATTTTTACACACTCAGGCAATAAATGAACAAACAATCTTATGTTGCAACTATAATTATTATATAATTTATCTTTTTTAACCAAATGAAGGTAACTTTAAAAGATGTAATGTAAAGATATAATTTCATTTTAGTCGCTGATTTTGACTCTTTGCACTAAATATAATGCCTTACTTATTGTGTAAAACAGAAAAAGCAGAAAAAGCTTCATATATGGTATATATAACATTGATTCAGGCATGTAGTAGGAAAAGTGATTTATTGGGAATGAACTATGAAATGGCTATGAATAATATATGCAGAATTACTCTGAATCTGAACCTGAATCCATTCTTCCTTTCCACACACATTCAAAAACATTTTTCTGTGATTTTTTGTCTCTGTATTCATCATCACCATTTCCACAAAATTCGTTTTGAGATATCTAGGAAAAAGCTTTTCAAACTTCACGCGAATGCATTTAATAAATATTAAATAGCACTTACATGAAGTAAACTTATCTTTCAAGATGAAAGATAAGTGTGATGCTCCCCATATGTGTTTCAAGGAGGTTGATAACTATAACATAACCTTGTAGCTCCTTGATGGGATATTATAAAGATTCAGAAATAAAAAGAAGTTTCATAAATATGCAAATTCGTTTAATTTATTTTTCTTGGAGTGGAATATTAAACCTCAAAATTCTTTTAACGAAAGTTACAGATTTTAGTGTCTATATACTCTACATAAATTGTAGCGTCCTTTAATTTTGCATGTGGTTTATCGATCTGCCATTTGCAAGTACGATTTTGCACATAAACGTTTGTTATTATATGCGGGTTTGTATATCTGTTTTTGTCTTGGAATTTCTACCTGCACTAAAACATGAAATGAAAGTATGAGAGAATGAAGATACAAATAGTTTATAGTTTTCATTGTAGTAGATAGCACAGATGTATATTTATAAATGAAGGTGTGGTTCCATGGTTGAAAATGTGCAGAATTTATATGGGGAGCAATAAATGAATATGAAATGAATAAATATGCAATAATTTGAACGATAATATATTGTGGTCAAGCCCATTATACGTCTTTAATTAAAAGTATCATCAGATGGACACGTTAAATATATATATGTATATATTTCTGTATAATGGGAAATTTAAATAGGTGGTACAGCGATTTGAAGGCAAGGAGGCAAAATTAATAAATTACACTTGTTGATGATATGTCTCCTACATTTCTTGAATTTGAAATGCATTTAAAATAACCTACGAATGGAGACCAATCATCTAAAGTGATTATGATGATTCTGCGCTTCTAGCCCTCACGATTTATTTTCTAAACTAATACACTTACATAAATACAGCTCGTAATTGGTATAACAGGACCCTGAAATAGAGGCCTTAAAAACGAAGCCTCATTGGCCTTAACGTTGATTGTCTTCTCGGCGTTCACTCGCATGCCAACTTGTTGTCAAAACTAGTTAGAGCAATGGCGAATGCTTGAAGAGCACACATTGGATAGCGGTAATCAAGCGTGAATACATCTTCGGCAACACGACCGAACTGGACCACGACATAATCCTCTATAATTAAAGTCAAATTTATGTTCATTCGTAAAAATATCAAAATGCAAATTTATATGTAAGTGTACAAACCATCTGATTCATGGATGACTTGAAAATTTTTCACCGATGCCTGAGTTACACGTCCGTGAAAATTAAGAACGTAAGACTGGCTCTCTTCGTTCCACACTGGTGTCTTGTTTTTTAGCTCAACCAATCCATCCATCTTCCTAGCCTTCCATCGTTCTGTAAATTTCATACCATGAAATAAAATCAATTTTACGCACGAAAGTCATCTAGAGTTTTTTATGAATTCTCATTTTCATAGCTTCTGGACATTATAATTTTTTTCGAAATGTAAGTAAAAATTCCTTCCAAGTCCGTACTCACCTATCATTCCATCATTCTCCGAGTCTGGACGGAATTCCTTTCGCTTATTTTCATTAAGCATACCAGGAACAACTACGGTCATTTTTCTGGGTCCTTTAAAGCCAAGCACATTTGTTTCCTGTAGTACAAAAAATTATATTTTCAATCACATCGCTTCCACTAAATGTCGTAAGAAATTAATAAAACTTACATAAATTACAGATGCCAATTCCTCACGTAAAGCATTTTTGTCAACATTTGGGGCATTTCTTTTAGGCGGTTCGCCATTGTCAAAGACGGAAAATTGGGTCCCTAGAAGATTTGAACGCACTTTGCCTATATAGGAATCTCCACCTCTAGACAAGTCAGTTGCATCCGTTGAAATCAAATAGTTACTTGTTGTACTTTTCTTTCGTTTTCGACCAGCTAGAAGAAATACCTGAAAATACATCCACACATATAAACACTGTGTATGCATACACCATAGCTTAAGGTTTTGGTAACAAATTAAAAGTTTGCAACACTTACTTTTCTACCATCCTCACGTTCAAGATGCATATAATAGGTTGGAAACATTCCCCTGTCCATTCCTTTTCTATCCCGCGTGATGCGACATTTTATAAGATATCCCTGGGCAGCTGGTTGCAACACAAACTGCTCAATATTGTCCATGACTTCCACTACATTCACGCTAAATTTTGGAGATGCTGAGTCTTCTTCTTCCGTCTTGAATGCAAATACATAAACATAGTTTAAAAATCCGACACAAATGCAGCAATAGAAACAATCCATCAAATTTGAAACTTAACATACGGAGTTTAGTTTTTCGGTGGATTGGAAACTCTTCCCATCCCCTGTTACGCCCCTTCCCCCAATTGCAGCTGGAACAACAGGTGCGGATCCATCAAAGGACTCAGATGACGAGAGTGGTTTCACTTCGCCTGAATTACGGTGTGGGTTCTCTAGAATCGCCATAAAAATACTCCTTGAAAAACGGTATAATTACACATTACAAAACAACAGTATGAGTGATAGTAAAAATGTTAAAAATTGACAAGTACAGAAATGACTCCGAGCTGTTACACGTTTGGGGAACGTTGTTAAGCGTCATGTAATATGAAGTGAGTCAAGTAATGTTTGAAAATCTTAAGAAATGTAAACAATATCTTAAATTTAAGAAGAACCGTTTTAAAAATAAAATTTGAAAATAATACTCGGTGGAAACGAAAAAGACTGTGAGTGAAAGTCAATGAACCAATGCCACGACCAATTCACGGCCAGGGTCGAGGTTCAGAACTACTTGTGGAGAAATATCAGATTCAGCTGCGATTTCATCGAGCCTGATCTTCGGATCTTTCTTCCCACCGAATGGTTTCGATTCCGTCCCCGACAACCGTTTAAATGATTCACTGCCCACTTCCTACGCACGAGAATTTATGGTTTTATCTCATCACGCAAACATTGCTCACTTCTACTTTTAAAGATGTGAGAAAGAGAAGAAATGATCAATACCTAGATGTACCTTTCATTATCGTCATAAAATATCTATAAGTCTCTGATCTGGAACAGTGTTCAGGATTTTCCCCATACCCCTTCTACACAAACTATTCCCCTGAGGTCTACTCTACTTTTTAGACTTGTCATTAACTAATAACGCTAAAAGCCATTTTAATGGAACTCAGACTTCTTTATTACCGATGGAACATATTTTGGTACTTGAGTCTTGGAGATTAGAGTTTCATTTTTACTTTTCTTTCACTCTCGAGTTAGCAATTTTGAAGCCATTAGGGAGAAATAATTGATTGAAATCGCAGTAGAAATATTTTGTTCGTTTCCTACTTATGAAGAATGGATTCAGACAAATAGATAACATGCTATCTTTGTCTTTGTTCTCTGTTTACGTTTTTAGAGATAACCCTCTGAACATTAGAGATAATATATTATACCTTCATTCTTATTTGGAAATTTTGGTGAATCGTGATTGATTTTGTCATCTAGCTCAAGTACTTCTAAGCCATCTTCTATTTCCGTTGTGGTTTGTCGATTCCAACCTGATTTCTTCTCCTTCTCTGGAGATGTTTCTACAGATCGAACTTTAGCTGTAAATTTTAGAGGAGCACAAATGAGCTTGTTTATTTTCTATTCAATAAGCATGACATTCTATAGACTATTCCACAAGGTTTTCATTACCGGAATCAGCTTCTCCAGCGGTTGGAGATAAAGCTCCAGAACTGCGTAAAGGGCGCCTAGCACTTGCAGATCCACAGTTACTGCTTGCACGCCCACCCAAAATTTCTCTATTTTCTCGTGCGTCAGAAATATGTGGAATTCCTGACTGTTTTCTCTTTTGTTTTTGACGGCTTTCAATTAACTGTTTCTATTTTGAATTAAATAAACCAAATCAAAAATTAGATTTTAAAATGTCCAAAGCGCACAATATTCAATGTTTACTGAAGCATATAGCTTCGTCATAATATTAATATATTGTTCATGTAATATATTGATTGAACTCAATGGAACATAAACTGTACGAAGCCTGAAGCTAAAACCAACAAAAAAATCTTTGACGTAAAAACACAATACCAGCAAGAATAATATCGTGGGTTGTTTGTTGTGGGAACAGAAGGGTTAGGTTTTAACGGAAAAAAAGTAAATCGTGGCATTGTATTCATTTTTTTCTTAGTTTCATAGAAAATTATTCACTTTGTAAACCTTATTTTTGGTAAGAAGTCCTTATGATAGGCAACTATTTTATGTTTTATATTGATTTAAATAGTTTTCATAGTGTTAATTAGGTTGTAGTAATGCCTCTATGGTTTTTACTAAAATCAAAGCTAAGGCACGCATGCATCCAAGAAGATGCCATGAACAGTGTACAAGAGCACATCCGCTTTGCTTATTCATATCCCCTTCCTGTTTACACTTATCGATTTTTGCATAAAAGATTTAATCGGCTCCTGAAAACTATTAGGATTAAATTGATTACCAATAACTTATTCCATCCGTTTTAGTCTTACCTGTTGATCTAACTTCATTTTTCTGGCGATTGGAATAGGTACAGCAGATACTGAATCTTCTCCACCTCCAGTAGCACTCATTCTGAAAGCATATACATTATTTTCATTAGTAAATTCACTAAGCCTAAATATGTTTTTTTATTCAGAGAATGATCATTAATAATAAGAAAGTAATTATATTTATGAGGAGTAATTAACAGTCAAGTTAAGCTATTAATATGAAGCTACTTTACTCTCTTGGTAAACAGGCAGACTAGAACTAGACATTGGTGTAGTTGCGTCTCAGTCCATTTGCTTCATGCTATTGTGTAGATAGTAAATAGAATGAAATGGGAATACGAAAAAAGAAAGACAGTCACAGGGTTTTCAAATCCCTTAATTGCTTTTTCTAACACCAGTACAAGTTGTAAGGAAGGACCACGTTGTCATTAAAATTGCATCAATAAGATTCTTAAAAGCACCACATCACGTTTTGATGTAAAAAAACAAATATTAGTAAGGGGCTTAAGTCATATAATGCAATGAATAAAATGAATAGAGACAGCTCTTTTTTGGTCTCTAGTCTCAAGAGTAATTTCCCATTTATTTCACATTTGAGATTGAGATGGACAGCAATTTCTCACGACAGGCTATAAATCTGCGGTAGCAGTGGTAGAATAAAATAGCACTTTTTTGATACGATCTACGTGAAATTTTAAAAAATTATGGTTTACTGTATGAAGACATAAAATTTGCAAGTACGTGCATTTTCGTAAATTATCGTTGATCTCATCACCAGCAAATAATTCTAACTATTAAGGTGCTTCCAATTGCTATGCATGTATTGCTTAAAATTAATTTAAAGACATTTCATGAAAAACCGTTTGTAAACAAAAATTCAAAAATCTCTTACTTATTATTTTGAAATCGTGACATGGTAGCGTCTGGTATTGAGAGAAAGAGAATTACGATTTCAACTTTCTCAAATTATATTTTCCACAGTATAACTCTCATAGTTCGAACTTCTGATTGAGGACAGAGTACCACACACTTAAATTATGCATAAAATTAAAATCGCTTAAAGATCACATTACACTAATAACTTTGAATAAATAAAAATCAGCAAAACTGTAGTTCTATTGGACAATTCACTAAACAAACACTTCCACAGAGAACAAAAATAAAATATTAAAAAGGGAAGGGAACAACTTCCGACTATTGAATTGCTGTAATGGATAGATTGGCGAGATGAATTGATGCAAAACTAAGAAAAACCTTATGAAAAGCGGAATGAATTTGAAACGCACCGTTACAGAGAGAAGTGCAGAAATCGTATGAAAATAGAAGCTCCTTGTTCCTTGTGTGATATTAGCGAACAACAATAAATTGTGCAAGGTTCTCGCTTTCTTATCGTTAATAAATTTTGAGGGGGATGCGATTCGTTACCAATACCAATGCTTCTTTGTACACTGAAAGTAAACTAACTATTCTTTAACTTTATTACGATAGTGATAGTAAGGATCCTTCTATCAGTTAACGTCTTGAGAGGGTATGTGTTTTTTCATTTGAGAATCACAAGCGGAAAAATGGGTTAGTGCATCGAACTGCAAAAGTATAAACAGACTTTCCATGTCAGAACAATAGCGATGTATAATAATAATAATATGAATGTAATGTGTGTCTAATAAGTCCCCCTGCTATTGTTGATTGTCCAATTGTATCACCAATTGTTGAAATTACGTAGTGAAATAAAATTTCAACCAAATTTTAGTTATTACGAGAGCAGAAAAAATTGTGTATCATTAATCAATTGTGTCAGTCCTCAGATAAAAAACACAAAACCCCTATAGTCATTTTATTATGTTCTAATAAATCTATTTATATGATCGGTAACAAATTTTGTTCTTGCAATAATTTGTTGCTGAATTTATTTTAAACATGTTTTTTATGAATGCCTTATTGTCCCTTTTGAAACAGTAAAAAATGTGTATGATATACGATAAGCTTTAGTTCATAATGATAGCTAATGCAATTAATGTAAGCATATTTAGGGATTTGTGATTGGTATTTTAATTGCTTCGTGCATTGAAAAGGATTTATGTTAAATAGGAACGTTTATCAACTTTTGAAAATAAAAATTTAATAAATATTTTGAACCAATAATCTTCAAAATGTCTTTTAAACTTCACATTGTTTTCGTAATTCTTTTTGGAAATTTGCACTGAACTGATTGAAAAAAAGGTGATGCATATTAACGATCAGCAATGGTTAATATTTGGCCAATTATTAAACTTTTGTGCTAGTACCGCAATATAATACCTTGAAATGTCATAATGAAACTAAATCTAATCGTAGCTGCATAGGGGATTCAAGCAATAGTTGTAAAATCGTATTATAATTAATAATCAAACCCTTTGGTTGTATTATAGGCCCAGTCCATTGCTGTAATTTCTTCTCAATAAATAGTTTGTTCACAGACAGGAAATAATCAAACCAAATCCAACCTGCAAAAGAAATAAAAAATACCGATAGCATGATTCATTCATTCAAATAGGTAAAAAGAGTTTTTAAGGTAAGTAACAATTTAATAGAAAGATAATAGATTCAATGTCATTGCCAGTTAAAAACTCCCAATTTCTTGAAAAAAAGATTAGGTCGTAAGGATTTGTGAAGCGAGGAAGGAGAAAAGTTATTATGGCAAAATGAGGTCAGTAGCATTTAATCTATCAGTGTTGACCTACACTCTAATATTAAATGGTAGCAAACCATCCTCATCTATCATCTAACTAAAACACCTCTCTTATTTTCGGTACAGTCACTGTTCATGAACCTGAAAAGTCCATTTTTTCTGCACCAGTTAACTGCAAAAAGTAAGACTTTTTGAGGGGAAAAAATTCTGAATCCTCTAACTGATGAGTATTTTTGGCAAAATTAAGCGTGTTACTTTTTTCACATAGGTATATTCTACCTATCCTATAATATCGAAAGTAGATGATGAAGAGATTGAAATGAGATTTTACACTCATGTGAATGCATACAGCACGTTCCATTGTTTTAATGTAATTATTGTTATTTTATAAATTGCTTTTATAAAATGCATTATCATTGCCGAATGAATTCTTCAATTGACACTTTGGTGTTTTATATATATTCCTACGGTTCTGACTTGTGAGTAAGACATATAGCACTAAACCTTTTGTTAAAGCCGAAAGACGGTCTTACAAAAAGAATTTTTTTGTAACGAAATCTGATAGAGTTACTTTACATAAAGAGACTTACTTTTTGGATAATCGAAGAACTGAGATAATCAGGCTGCGCCTTTGAGGTACAAGTTTTAGGCATGAAATTAAAGATTTATCCTATAGAAATGTTATAAAGTCCAATTTCACCTTAGAAAACAATGAATTATTCCACAGATTAAAATTACAATGCGGAATTGCAGAACCCTTCGAATTTATTGAGTTTGCTAGGATAATTTCATTAACTTTATAATGAAAGCATAATGAAATGGAACTGGCAATAGCTGCAAGTGTCAATGTCCCATTCATTTGAGATGACGATTGCCATAACCGATTGTCCAGAGAAAGAGTAACCGTACGCAAGAACATACTCCGACCATATCCATAACCTCTGATCAAAAAAGACTCCATGACTACCGTGGTCAAAACAAATTCTGCATTCACTCACTCATTATTCAATCCAGGAAGATGGTAATACAAATAGTAAAGAGCTTTTTTGATCGAAAGAGACTTTTTTGCAA
>JAQFYJ010000945.1:0-10775 GCA_034694685.1 Isotoma anglicana | reverse complement strand
ATTCAAAGTAGTTTAGGTCATTCACATATAGAAGATAGGGATACTACTAATACCACTTCTAACCAAGGATTCCAAAAACAGGGAAACAAATATTCAAAGTAACACGAGTCAGTATAATTATCAAATTGGTTTTAACGATCAAGATGAGAATACACATAACTGTATTGTGAATGAATATGGCCCTAATATCAATAATCAACAAGGAATTGATGATGAAGACAATGCTGAGTATGGGGATCAGTATGGATATCACAATGGTTCTTGGTACCATGATAGACATACACATGATCTGTATTATGATGTGCATTTGGATAATGAACCTGATGACAGCGGTACCTATCAACATACACCGAGCCAAGATGGAACGAGTGATCCTGACTACAACAATTATCAATATTATCATGGAGATCACGAACATTCTCCCACCTATTATCTACAACATGATCCAGATTACCCGTCCAATCCATACCACAGTGGAATCCAGAAACTGCAACAAATGTTCTTATTCCATTATACTACTAAGTGAATGATCAGTACTCGGATTCCTATTCGGATAATGAAGACCAAAACTACTACTCACTTCAACCTCCTGTAATATTCTTATTATCAATCAGTCCAAATCTTCACTAAACAATAAAGCTACAAAATTGACATGAACCTAAGTTGGTCTAGAACAAAATTTAGGTTAAGTATCTTGAGGATGAATCCTCTGAAACCTACAGTTTTCATTCTTGAGAATTAATGCAGCTGATAGTTCTAAAGAAAAAATTTGGAACAATACACAGCTGAGAATTGTGGAGAATTAATGCAGCTGATAGTTCTAAAGAAAGAGTTTGGAACTATACACAGCTGAGAATTCTTGAGAAATACAATTCTTGAGAACAACAATTCTTGAGAACAACAATTCTTGAGAACAACAATTCTTGAGAACAACGACTCTTGAGAATAACAATTCATGAGAATAAAAATTCTTGAGAACAACTATTCTTGCGAATAAAATCAACTGAAGATTCTTGAGGTGAAAAACTTAAGATTAAAATTCTTGAGATAAACAATTTCTGAAGTAAATCTAGAGAAATTAATAGGTTAGGAAGTGAATTAACTGAATCTTAGTGGGGAATCAGAATTAAAATTCCAAGTCAACGAACCATGATGGATACGATGTTGCATTGAGTAATCCAAGTTCTTTCAAACAACGAAGCAGATGACATACTATCATGATTCGGATTCTCATGGAAGGCTTGCCTGTGCATCTAAATCTATTTATTAAATTAAATTCAATATTCACTGAACTCAGCTTCAACAAGAATCGATCTACCTCTAACTGATCAAAATGACTTACTCAAAATTTTAACGTCATCACGTCTACAAAGATTTTTTTAACAACTACAACAGTTATCAATGTTCTGATTACAGAATTGTTAAGAACAAATCAATTGGTCTAACTCCAATCCTCTGATTTAACAAAATTATTTACAAGACGTTCCAACACGACCCATCGATTATCTGATTCCTCCCCTGCGGAGACAAGGTGTTGCGCACCCCTTATATCTGCTAAACAGTAACAGTTCAACAATAATCATCGAACATTCTTTCAGTTAAAATACTTCATACAGTATCAATTAGTAATGAATATAGACATTCATTGACTTCGTAATTATAAATTCCTCCTCGCAGGAAATATGGTCTGATCAACCAGTGCTCCATGTCAGCACAATAAGCAATAATAGCCATTCTCGCATGGCGATAATTTATTGTTTTGTCACAGTGACTATCCCGCTAGTCCCGACAAGTACCTGTTTGAAAGTGCCTGCAGCCGTGTCAAAAGATATTTAGGTTAGTCAACAGACAGCTGTTGATCTCCTAATCATGCGAATCCTTATGCTCCTCGCAGCATATTAAATAAAAAACTTAAGATCTTACTCTTAAGCCATAAGTTCAGAAACATTTTATACTCCCTGCAGCATACATCAAATCAGTGATCCCTGCAGCTATATAATTTTTAAATTCAACGATCCTTATGCTCGATGCGGCATATTAATTAAATTACTCAAGATCTTGCTCTTGAGCTATCAATCTTCGGAGATTTGGAAAACGTCTATGCTCCTCGCAGCATTTAACCATTCAACGCTTCCTAGAGCAACAATCTTCACAATTCAAAACGTCATATGCTAATTGTCAGCATAATACCAATTTTTCTGCTCCCTATCAAGCAATCAGGTTCAAGCAGAACGTTTCAAAAATCAATTAATTTTCTATTTCCTACGATAATTCGACAAGCCCTAATTTTCGATGACAACAGATGATGAAATAAAGGATCCACAGTATCCAACCAAATATGCTTCATGCGTAATTGCAAGTTAACAACCATACAAGCTATTTCATTGGATCAACCTTCAGTAAACTTACAAACTGATCTATCCTATACGTCACATGGCTGTTCTGAGTCAGATGTATAGTGATACTACTGTAAATATAATTTAGCACATATCAATTAAGTTCTATAATTAAATTGATGCAAGACATGCAAACAGAATTTGCAAAACAATTTATATTAAAAATCTAATCCTACATTCAACATGATGGTACGAGATGTAACAGCCGTTACCAACTTTCGAGATGTAACAAAATGTTACCAACTATCCAGCCTTGTTCCAGCAACCTTTCGTGTTTCGGCCGGAGGAGGTGTGGATACGGAGGGGCTTTTCGGCGGTGGAATATGTAACGTACTAGAGTGTACCAGGTACAAGCTAAGCTTGTACATGGTTTTACTCCTCTCAAATAACGGGACTCTTTCCCATAGCCACTGAACATTGCAATTCTCATGAAGAGAATCAGTTCCAGTGGAGAGAGTGAGGAGAGCGAAGGTGAGTCTGCTACCTGGTGGACAAAATTATCCACAAGGCAGTAGCCATTTTGTGTTAAACATTTTTGTGTATTTTTCTCCATAAGGGATAAAATACAGTGTTAATTTTAATTATCTTTTGGAAATTATAAAGTGTACTAATTATAGGGAATTTAAAGTGGGCAATAATAATTAGATTTAATTGAAGAGAATAATAATAATTCGATAATTTAATTGTGAATCAATTTTGTGACTCTTTTATTGTGAACAATTCCATCCATCCATCTTCTCATCTCATGCAAGTAATTGGAACAAAGAAAGGGTAACTATCTATTCTAAAGTAAATCATATTGCATATTATTAAGGGTACATTGCATAAATTCCAAGTAACACACAACTTATGAAACCGGAGGTCTAGGCCTCACACGGTTGGAGTTGGTTACTTCTTTACATCCTAGAGATCATATCCATTAAGACATAAATACCATATCCTAAGTGGTCCATAGGTCATTCTAAGGTCATTAAGAGGTCATTTTAGAATAAAGAAGGGTCATTTCAGGATAGAGAAGGGTAATTTCAGGATAGAGAAGGATCATTCGGGATAGTACTCTCAAATTATAAGTTTTCTCTATTAGATTAGAGTCGGAGCATCATACGAATTATAGGCTTAGAATGTTAAAAAAATTAATTTTTTAAATTATGGATTTTGGAGGCAAAATCAAACAATTATAAGTGAAATAAGAGAAAATGTAATCTGTAATCTAAAAAGTAATCTGATTACTTTCCCTGACTATGGCTTGAATTACAGATTACATTTTTTTAATCTAAAAATCCTAGATTACAGATTACAGATTACTTTTCTAAAATTGACAAGTTTAGATTACAGATTACACAAATGTAATCGATTACAGTAATCAGTTTACAGTAATCTGAGATTACCCCAGATCTGCATGCCTGCCTATCCACTGTACATAGATAGTATTGCACTATCTATGTACAATACAAAAATATATGAATTATTAGTTCGTTGACAAAAAAATACCTATATATCTGTGCTGCTTTTGGCGCAATCAATGCTGATTCCGATGAAAAAAAAAATTAACATGTAAAAATGTAAAAGTAAATCTTACATACCAAAATCCTTTGTTATCCAGTTTCCCATTAAATACGCTGTGACATGAATTGTGGATATGGTAACAATAAAGCAGAATCCAATCTAAAAGTTTCAAATCGTTAATCTCCTTTTCAACCTTTTATGAATTTCATCTATTAGAATAGTATACATAATTATTTACAAGCTCGGTGACCAGCAGGAGGTTCAAAAATTGCCGACCAGTGATAGTTGCCACTCCAAAATACCCAAGAGTTAGAAGGTAACCAATTCTTGCACAGATACTGCGGAATAAACCTGAAAGTTCCATTCTCAATGATTTTAAAGTAGCAAATGTCATACGTTATTTTGAAAGTAAACTTGTAGGTGCCTTTATATGCTATGGCAATATATTTGATTAATTTTATCTGATGTTAGCGGTCTATATAATTCCACAAAATAATTAATAATGTGAATATGCTATCGAATATGTTTTATTGCATTCCTAAACCAAGGCTCCACGTAATTCCGTTTAAGGAAATTTGTTGAAATTATTGCGGTTTTGTTTTTTTTGCCATCTGCGATCATACAGAAAAATTAAGCAATTTATTTTCAAATTATACAAATGTTTTTCGAATAGTAACTACATTATGGGATTCTAGGACAATTCATCCCCCACAATTCATCCCCGGACAATTCATCCCCCACATTTCATCCCCTACACAATTCAACCCCCACAATTCATCCCCAAAAAATCTTCTAATAGCATATAAGACCTATTCCTTTCCAAAGCAAGTACAAATAAATAAATGTTTTACCTCAGCAGCAATGCTGCCCTTCTATGCACTGATAATTTTAACTTGGGTACAGGAAAACATATATGATATAAAATCATCCAATGTTTTACAGTCATACCTTCTCGCTCGTTGAATTAGGTATATTTAGTCAGTTTCAATTTGCTCTTCTAACTTCAAATGATTTGTAAATTTCTTCGACTTGTTTTTTGTTCTGCTATGAATTTAAAGCATAATATATAATGTAAATAGTATTTGCTTGATTTCATTAAAATCTTGATTTGTCTTTTAATTAAACTGTTTTATGTTTCATTATTCTTCTTTCTTTACATTTAAGTTATTCCTTGCATATTTTTTGCTTGGAGTTAAATATAACTTGGGGATGAGTTGTGGGCGATGAGTTGTGTAGGGGATGAGTTGTGTAGGGGATGAGTTGTGGGGGATGAAATGTGTAGGGGATGAGTTATGTAGGGGATGAAATGTGGGGGATGAATTGTGTGGGGATGAATTGTGGGGGATGAGTTGTCCTGTCACCACATTATGGTATGGTATTTACTAATGGAAATAACCGTTAGCTAACGTTCTTTACCAGGCAGCGTGTGTTATTTATTAACATACAAGAAGAAGATGGAAACGGCAAAAGTTCTAATCTAAAAGGCTGTTTTCGAATGTTTTGCCGTCTCTAGAGAAGGGCTTCTCTTTTAGTCTCTTGTTGATATTAAATGAGAAGAGCTTAACTAAGAAAAATATTTCCTTGAGAAGATGGCTCAGATGAGAAAAACTTTTCCCTCATAAAACTGTCTTCCTTTCCTGGCAACAAATATTATCATTATTAAGTAGCGAAAGCTGCTTTATGAGATCGCTCTGTCTGTCTGTCCGTTTGTCACACCGATAACTTTTGAACGCTTAAAGATAATCGTACGCGGTTTTTTGCGCTAGATTTCTCTGGTCGCAAAGACTTTTAGTATTGAAAATCAGCGCGCTGGGCAAGGTCAAACTGGTCGAAAAATAAGGTCAAAGGTCAAAAAAGGTCATTTTTCACATTTAATATCCTTAGATAGCTCTGGAAAAGTAGATTAAAGTATGAACTGAAACTCATGATCTATGATGACTATTGATGACCCCTAAGGTAAATGTAGGAGGTCAAAGGTCATGGGGCGACCCCATGAAATCTGATTTCAAGTTTTAATGGGAAGTGTCCTAACCTTGGAGGGATCGCGTAGCTAGGGAGTTTTAAGGACATTTGGTTTGACGTATTGACGCGTGGTTTTTTGCTTTGGACTCATTACGTCAACGTGACGTTTGGTATTGAAAAGAAGTGCGCTACTATTGGACTAAGTGGGTCGCACTCATGAGCGCCACAGGGCCAAAAATTCATAAAAATCATGTGGTTTAATAATTTCATATCTACGAAACGCAAATATGGTGGTTGCGCGCGGTTTTGAACAGCTGTGCGCGCTCTAGTGCGCTTTAAAGTGCTCCAAATGCAAAAATATAAATAAAGTTCATGTGATACATGATTATATATCCAAAAATTGCCAGGAATTCAACGGAAATGGTTTGAACAACAAAACTACAGTGCGCGCGCTAGAGCGCTTCAAAGCGCTCAAAATTGAAAAAGTCATGCTATGCATGATTTATATCTAAAAATCAATACAAATTCAACTGTATAGGTTGCGCGCACAACAAAACTACCGTGCACGCTCTGGACCGCTTAAAAGCCCTCAACATTAAAAAGCTCGTGTTATGCATAATTCTATATCTGAAATTGTCAGGAAATCAACTGTAACGGGTACTTGCAATTCAGAACCACCATGCGCACTAAATCGCTTCAAATCGCACAAATTTAAAAAACTCATGTCATACATGATTTTATATCTCAAAATTGTCAGGAATTCAACTGTATGGGTTGGGCGCGATTCTGAACCACCGTGCGCGCACTAAAGCGCTTCAAAGCGCGGAAATTTGAAAAACTCATGTTATACGTGATTCAATATCTAAAAATCAATACAAATTCAACTGTATAGGTTGCTCACAAAACAAAACTACCGTGCGCGCGCTAGACCGCTTAAAGGCGCTCAACATTAAAAAAATTCATGTTATGCATAATTTTATATTTAAAAATTGTCAGAAATTTGACTGTAACGGTTGCTTACAAATCAGAACCCCCGTGCGCACTTAAGCGCTTCAAATCGCTCAAATTTGAAAAACTCATGTCATACATGATTTTATATCTAAAAATTGTCAGGAATTCAACTATATCGGTTGGGCTCGATTCAGAACCACCGTGCGTGCACTAAAGCGTTTCAAAGCGCTGAAATTTGAAAAACTCATGTCATGCATGATTCTATATCTAAACATCAATACAAATTCAACTGTATAGGTTGCGAGAACAACAAAACTACCGTGCGCGCTCCAAAGCGTTTCAAAGCGCTCAAATTAAAAAATTCATGTTATGCATAATTTTACGTAAAAATCATTACAAATTCAAGCAATATGGTTGCGCGTGATTCAGAACTACCGTTAGCACTCTAAAGCGCTTCGAAGTTTATAATTTTTGTTTTAAAACGTTCTTCTAAAATGCAAAAAAAGTATTATACGTTTTGCTTTCGCTACTTGATTCTACCCGTTTGATATGGTTTATTTATTATTGCTTTTTTCTTGCATCGCGTGGTCATGAAGAATTTGGTATTTTGTCATAATATGAGCTTTAATGGTACTATTTCTAGCAAAATAAGTTTGCAACTGTGGTAAATGAATTTACGTTTATACAAGTATTTATGTAAGATGGGAGAGAATATGTTTACGCTAGCAATTTCAATTCTGCGGAATGCGGTGGAACTTTTAATGTGCAGGCAGTTCCAGCGAAAAGAATTATATTAACACAGGTTCAATAGTTTTCCTCTTATTCAGCAAAAACAAACTTAAAGCATTACATCACGACGAGTAAAGGATGAGTAAAAACAAGTTAAACGTATGGTCGTTTGTATTTTAAAATATATAGACTAATCCACCCTCACGTTGCTGCCTAACTAAATTTAAAACAATATAATGACAAAAATGAAAACAAAATAATAATACAGAATAAAAATTTGACCTTCTTATTCTGACCTGAGGGGTTGTCCTGCAGGGCCCATCTCATAACTCGTCCATTGGCTATTGGCGTTTTGAGTAACTGTTCCTAGTTTGAAGTGGATATGTGAAACCGTTTGGAAATTTTAATACAGAAAGACTAACGAACAGTGAACAGAAACCATGAGCGTTTACAATAATGATCCGACGATACTTAATAAAACCTTAATATTTTACAAAAATGAAATCGTGAGCTCAGATTAAAATATACATGTAAAAATACAAAATTGGATGCTTGAATGAATAAGATAAACGAATGGATTTTAGTTGAAAAGAGAAAAACACTATTAACTAACAAGATTATTATCACGACATAACACGCTTTTAACTTATTTATTTATTAAAAATCGGACGTTTGACGCATAAATTTGACATTTTGTTAAACAAGTAGAATATTTTACACAAATAAACCTCTTATTCAAAAAGTGTAAAAAGTCCGAGGAAAATTGAATTAATTGCATTGTTATGTAAAGTTGATGTTGATGATGCAGAGTCGCAACCACAGTGACTTGAATCAAATGTGATTCTACCTTCAACCGCTTGAGTTATTACACCCTTTGCTTCTATGTACTCAATTAACATGTCTGCGTCCATTATTCCTGTGGATGATGAAAGTAATTTTTCAATAATTTTTTAAAGTCGAATAACCTCAAAAACTCAAAACCTAGGAATATTATAGTTTCAAGTTCTCTCTTTACTCTTTATCATTATAACTCACCTGATAAGTGGTGGTTCAAAATATTTTGTTTAATTACGTCAAATCCATCTTTGCCTCTGGCAAGGAATGTAGGGACTACAACTTTGTAAATAGTTTCCTCATCCAATGGTACGTAGGAGGGAACACGGCATTTAGTGCACAAAACTTCCATCTTTTTTACTTTTGACCCATCTGGCTTAGATAAATCGTACACAACTTTCATTCCTGAAATAAAATAGTAAAAATGTGTAGGTTTCAAACTAATACAAACCTCCAGAACATTTTAACCATAATATCTTGAATTTACAATGTATGGTTTACCTGAAACCTGGAGAAACTTTCCAGGTAAATGATGTCCCTTTGAATCATAACCTTGAACTGCAAATTCTAATGTTTGCCGTAAATGTTCTCCTCTTATCTCAATGAGATCCACTGTGTCCTGAAATGGAAGTACGGTACGAATGTCGTCTATCGTGATACTCCCTACGCGATACAATTAGAAATTTTAAAAAGGTTTTTTACGGTTTTCAAAGTTTTAAAAGTCCAATAAAATTTAATACCACTAACTTAATTGTCTTAATGTTTTTTGGAATTTTTTTTAGAAAATTTGGGAATGTGATAATTGAAAACCTACAGTATTTTAAAGTTAAAGGTTATTTTACTAAAAGGTAAATCTTTTTTAAATTTTCTACACAGTTTGATATAATGCTAATTAACGTTTTTGTGAGTTTTTTTACCGTTTCGTAACTTCTCATCAATTGAGCTTCTGATTCCACCACTATTCATAATTGCCATTGTCACATCGCTCCAGTAAAGCTCATCAGGGTATCTTAAATTCTGTTTTTGTAATGGCAATAAATTAAATAACAACAGAATTACAATAATGTAAAAATTTCCCACAGTTTGGTTCTTATCATTAAAGGATTTAAGTGATTTAAAATGGACGTACAGCGTAAACCATAGCATCTGCAATAAGATTCCCCAGATTGCATTCTCTCAAACGGCATTCAGTGCTACTTCCATCCAGAAAAACTCTTGTCTTTCCAATTTCTAATTTAGTTAATTGAGAAATATTCCTATCCCATTCTCGTAACTCTTTCAAAACATCCGGGTCTAATAGCAAAAAAATTACTTATGTCAGGTATGGAAATATTTAATAATTTAGCATTTATTTTAACAAATTACCTTGTGGAACCTGGTGGTTTAGCAATATAGGGTTTCCACTCCACTGGACAACTTCACCCTCATCGTCCACTGTTAGATTTAAGTAACCTAAATATTTTCCGAATGCGAATGCCTGCAACCAAAATTTACACATTATATTAAAATCGACAGTTAAAAAATGATTTGTCAATAATGACAATTACCTGTACGACAGGAACACGTCGGCCACTGTTTTGTGTGATAATGGTTGGATAATCTCCAATTTTTTTATCGATATCGGGAATTGTGCCTAAAACATTGACAATCAAAATGTAAACTAAAGTTAAAAACATTTTCCTTAGCGTTTTAAAGGGTTTTAAAGTTGTTTGGATTCTCACCATGATATAAAAATGTGTTTGAGTGACCACCAACAACAACATCGATAAGTGGGACTTCTTTCGCAATCGTTTGATCCACATCGTATCCTGCATGACCCAAGGCAATTAAAATTTTCACTCCTTCATTGTCCAACCTCTCAGACTCTTCTTTTATAGATTGAACAACATCTTTAAAAATTAACCTTCCTGGCTTGGATATCGCCTATAGTTTATTTAGATCATAAATATATACGGTATATGTTCGTCTAAATCATAATATACTTTTAGTTCTTATCTAAATTAGTACCGCTGTTTCCTGAGTCGTATATCCTATTATTCCTACTTTTCGTCCATCTTCTACTTCAACAATCACAGATTTCTTGTACCTTCCTTGGATTGTTGGTTCTAAAGAATCGTCTATGTTGCAAGCTATTATTGGAAACGTAGAAGCTTCTAAGAATGGTAGCAATCCCTCAATACCATCATCAAATTCATGGTTTCCAAATGCCTACATAAACGAATTTACCGAAGAATCGCGATTAAAATTTTAGATACTCTTTAAGTAATAGAAATGAATTGTTTAAAAGGAATAAACTTGCCATTGCTGTATGATTTAATAGGTTAACAAAGTTAGACACAACTTTCCACTTGTGTAACGTATACCAAATTGTTCCCTGGTAGTAGTCACCCCCGGACA
>JAQFYJ010000944.1:0-10780 GCA_034694685.1 Isotoma anglicana | reverse complement strand
GGATCTAAGGTGGGGGATCTATGGTGGGGGATCTAAGGTGGGGGATCTATGGTGGGGGATCTAAGGTGGGGGATCTAGTGTCCGTTCACCGTCTGCCCATCTGTCTGTCTGCCTGTCTATCTGTCTGTCCTTCCGTCCTTCGCCAATTTATCTCAGGAACGAGTTGACGTATTCAGGGATGGGCATATTAACACAAAAAATTAATTCAATTACTAATTTATACTTAATTTTTTTGAAAAAGTTAATTCAATTAATAATTAACAATTAAATTTTTTCAGAAAATTAATTTAATTAATAATTAATAATTAATTTTTTTGACAAAATTAATTCAATTATTAATTAACGATTAATTTTTTTTCAAAATTAATTGAATTAATATTTAACAATTAAATTTTTTGAAAAAATTAATTGAGTTTAGAATTAAGAATTAAATTTTTTTCAAAAAATTAAATCAATTAACAATTGACAATTACATTTTTTGAAAAAATTAATTCAATTTATAATTAACAATTGCATTTTTGAAAAAAATATATAATTAGAAATAAACTTCCAACCGAATTTAAAATTACCTTGAGTAATGAAGCCTTAAAACGTCAAACTAATTTTAAAAAATTCAATAATTCACTTCAAATTAAACTATTAAACAAAAATGTATGCATTTCTTAAACCAATAATTAATTTCAAAATTTCATTATGCGTTGACCGACAATAAGATCTCTGAATGCCAATTTGAAATTTTAAATCAATAATTGAATGAATTTTTTAATTAATTTAAAATCGTTAATGAATTATGAATTGAATTTTGAATTATTTTGAAATCGTTAATGAATTATTAATTGAATTTTGAATTATTTTGAAATCGGTAATGAATTATTATTGAATTAAATTATTAATTCATTAACCAATCTCTGGACAATTAACCTAAGGTTTTTTGCGTTAGTTTCAGTATTTTTCAGGGACCTTGGGGATTGAAATACAGCGCCCTGCGACATTACGCGGTTGTGCGCCTCGGGGCGCAACATTTATAAAAATCATGTAACACATGATTTTCTATCTAAATTTTATTAGAAAGCCAAAGGTGATGACTGTTTTTGTGTTAAAAGGTTAGGAAGGTCAGTAAATCAGGCGGGAAAAGGTCCAATTTCAAGTTTTATATATTTCGATTGCTTTTAAAGAATATATTTAAATGAGATAGGGCGCTTATAGTGCACAATGACTTTTAAGGTCACAAATGGTCAAATTTTAAGTTTTATATGTTTCGATACGTTTTAAAGAGTTTTGAAGATATTGGATAGGAACCTTATACATACAATGATTTTTAAGGTCACAAAAGGTCAAATTTCAAGTTTTGTCTTTTTAGATACGGTTTAAATAGTAACTCAAAATGGATGGTTTTAAAGTTTTACATTACGTTTTGAAATGTTTTATTGCATCAAAATGTTCTACAGAAATTCAATCAAACGTTTTAAACGTATGGGTTTTGCTACTTGGTTCAACCCGTTCAACCCAAAGGGTTGGGTTTATAAGGATGTCAATATATTCGGTATAATTAGTTGTGTATAGGATCAAATTGTAAATTTAAGAAAAACCAGGTGACTTCGTTATAGAAATAATGTTGATTGGATTTAGCTGTATGGATTTGGTTTTACTATGGTATTGGATTGATTAAATTACTTTGTATTTTATTGCTCTTTTTCGGCTGGTTTGGATTGATTTGTGATGGTTTGGTCGCTCTAGATGGGGCCCGTTGACAATAGGTTCACATATAGGCTGTTCTGTTGGAGTGTAAAAACTTATTTGTAAATTTTTCGAAGTTGGTTGTTAAGGGGCAATACTTAGTGTCAAATTTTGTAAATAAGTATTGTCAGACAGATAATGTTGAAAATTTAAGACACTTTAATAAAAACAAACTATGAACTATGAATATGATTTATGTTGTTTGAAAATAGTATGAAACTATTTTAAAATCACTCTTAAAATCAAGTTGAACGGGGTTATTTTTCGAGTGCGAAACGGAAATTACTTTCCCGTCCATAATGTCAAGTGAGTGCCTATATAGTACAATACAAAACAAAAAAGATTTCCAACTTAAGGACGAATAAATGCAGACAAAGACAAATGTGGGCAACTATAAATCAGGACAGTCTGGCGGTTTAGATTGCAATGTATTCAGGAAGGCGTCATCCTGTCGTTTATAACGCCGACCAAAGTCTCTATCGGTATTTCTGTTTTGAATAGGCATGCAAAAATCTTGCGAACGCGCAAACGGGCGTTTGCTAGACTGTTTTACAAATTTCGCATAAATGGCACTTAAAAATGCACAACTACCGATGTGCCTGCAAAACCATTTCGAACATTTGAATTTGTGGGGATTATTGCACTTTTTCTATGACAGATTTGGAAGTACATGTGTACTTTAAGGTGTGGGTGGTCATGTTGTACCCCTTACAACGGATAGAATCGCTTAATTCTATTTTATTGTATTGTTCAACAATAAGCGTATGTGGCCTGTAAATTTGTATCTGCTATTTTGTTGTTCTTCCAGAACGTATGGCTTCAACAAACACAGCTGGTCTCTTGGCTCTGTCTCTGCAAAATTTCAACGATATAATAAAATGGTAGATGCGTGAATTCACCAAAATCGTAATTATTCAGTTCCAGGTTTCGACCGAGTTATTTCTGGTAGTGATTCTGCCAACCATCTGTTCATAGGGGTTCATAATGCAATTTTAAACATTTGCGTTATTTTGTCGTACATACTTTTATATCTTTATATTGAAATGTCCGTATTTATTATTGTTCACATTTGTACTATTTTACATTTATTTGTCCATAGTTTGGCTTTCCACATTTGTCCTTTTTCACATTTTTTTGTCCATAATTTGATTTCCACATTTCTTTTTTTCACATTTATTTGTCCATAATTAGACTTTCCAAATTTATTTTGTTCAGATTTTGCCCAAGACCCCTTCGGCGTTTGTCATAATATACGGTTATAAAGCTTAAAGGAAGTTATCAAATAGGACTGATATGCAAAAACTGATAAACTGATTGTTGGGATTTGTGTATTAAGTTGCCCCCTGTATTTATAACTCCATCTTTAAGATTAATTTTTCTCTCTATGATTAGTTTTAGTCTTTTCTTGATTTTATGTAGAACAACGCTTTGTTTGTTGTATGGAGATTTTCTCCTCTTGTTAATTCATTCGCATCTGGACGAGCGTAGACAATCATCTCCTAAATTCCTTTCTCATTTCGTTAACTTTGTTAATTTGGAACATAGTAGTTTTTAAAAATAAATTGTCACACCTCATCTTGGAGAAAGTGCTCTTGATTTCTGCACGTGTAACATTTGAAGTTTTGAGGAAGAGGAGAAGGTCAATTTAGTGACCCTGCATAATATTATCATCCAAGGGACGGTTAGAACTCAAGTTCCTTGTCGCACTTTCGAGTGCAGTTTTCGACAGGTAGTTTAAAAGTCTGGCTCTGCTGAGTCTGGTAGAGCCCATCTCAACACTGATATTCAAAAAGAAAATTAAAAGCTACATAAAAACCTTGGGTTATTACTATAATTAAAACAATAAAAAACCAGAAAGTTGCGTTTTTAAGCAATAAATTTTAGTACATATCACATAACCAAAGAAAAAGAAATCCAATCTTATTCAAACTTTCTATTTTGATTCTCGTGTTTATAAGTTAGTCGGTCAGTTCAGCAAATGTACATTTTGACCAAAACAAATTCCAGGAGAAAAAGTCAAAGGTTGAACATAATGAAATACAACCTCCTTCATACCAAAATTATCTTTCAGTACCTGCATGCATGAAATTAAAATTGTTTACCTGAATAGATTTACAATTTGGTTCAACTTATAATTTACATCCCCTTATTTGCATTGAATTGGCCCAGATAGAAATTTATTTTCTGACTTTCTTAACCCTGAAACACAAAAACTGTCATCACCATTGAATATGTGACTAACTTTATACACTTAATCATGTAATCCAGATTTTTAAGAATGTTGCGCCCCGGGGCGCACAAATGCGAGACCGAGGCGCTTTGTCGGAGGGCGCTGCATTTCAATCTTCGAGTTCCTTGAAAAATACTGAATACAACGCAAAAACCGGATGTGAATACGTCAATTAGTTCCTGAGATAACCGGACAGACCATTTTGATAAAGTAGCTTTCGCTACTTAATAAACCAAATAACCATAAACTTTCCCAGAGTCAGAAGGCCTGATCACTTTTTTATTTAATACGAGCAACATTAATGTTTAGCCCAAAAGATAAAGTATTTTTGCCAGAAATTGAATTAGAAGAATACAGTTAGCAAGATAAACAATTGCTCTATTACACTCACATGCATTATTAGGCATTAATCTGAATAATCATGTGTGCATTTGGCTCAAAGGAAAAACACTATTTCAGTCGTTTTTTTTATTTTAGACTGGTTTGATGAACAAGATAGAGGCACCCTACTTACCTGATCTTGGATTTGAATATAAAGCAGACGCGGATCATGTTTTTATCTGTTTTGCTGGGGAAAACGATTTCGTTCGATTCATCCCTAGAATACTGGAAAACCGCAAAAACGATAATTGTGAGCAGTTGCAAATTTTTCTTAATTTGAAACATATTTGTCTGGAAATTTGCATTTTTACCAACATTGTATATCGAACAAGCACAAAGGACAATTAAGCCTAACTAAGTATGTTCGAACCACAATTTACTGTTCAACTTTTCTCCATCCAAAACTCATTCGTCATGCACTTAAACTCTTGGTTTGTTCTATAGTTGCTGCTATTGGGTACACTAAACCCCCACTTTACTTCCCATACACATAACATCCCCGCTCAAAAAACCTAAACTTAACTAGAAATTGCTTCAAATATAAACTTTTTATCTTAACTAGCAATTATATTAGGTTTCAAAATTGGAAACAAAATTACTGTCAACTTGTAATTTTTTGAACGCGTATGTAATGTGTTAGGGATTTAGGAATTGGGGATGTACTGTCCAAGAATTTAGTGTCCGACAAAATTATGTCCGGTAATGTAATTTGGTAATACAAAATTACTCTGAACTCTATCTGCTTATCCATCAGAACTCTTGCAAAACACATTTGTAGCATGAAAAGGGATACCCGCATGACATTTGATACACACGTGTTAAAAGGCGCCCCATAATTGTAATTAAGTCAGAGATGGGCCCTGTAGGATAACTATTAATGTGACGATAAAAAATTTAATTGTTTGTTGCTATGATAAACATGGGGAAACTTTTTTTTCGATATTATTCCTCCTCTACCACTTCGGACTTTTTACAGATTTTAATAAGATTCCATATGGCGACACATTTGATTTTTTCAAACTCTATAGCTACTATAGCTAAGAAAATGTTAAATAAGCCACCTTAGTTGAATAAAAAATATACGAAAATTTAGGTAGTTTTTAAAAACGTACCGAATAAAAAAAATCGCAAAGAAGCAGATCATAAACCCTCAAAGTTTTTTCGCCTACATTTTTCAATACTACAAAGGAAAAACGGAACTTAAATCTTATTAATCTTAGTGCTAAAATTAATAAGATTTAAGTCTGCTCAGACTTACTATAAAAATTGCAACGAAAATATGTAGCAGGTTGTATTGATAATCAATCCAAAGTCAATATATCCAGCAATTAGCACCAATTTTGACCCTTAGCAACGGAACCTTTGACCTTAACAACACCATAACAAAAATAAATGAAATATTGATTCTATCGCTATTTGGTTCTCTAAATTTGAATGGTTTATCTTTTTTTGTTCTCACAAAGTATTTTTGACGATTAACGTTTTCTTACTATAACAATAGTGGTAGTATTAGGGTGATAGTGATGTGGTCGCAGCCTTTACAATCATTAAGTGTACAGAAATATTATTCAAAACCATAAATTACCATTAGGAGCCTATAGCTTTATCCATTTATGTAATTTAAACCAATAATCTCATTTTGCTCCTTTGGGGTGTGGTTAGGTTTTTAAAGTTGATTTGGGTTAGATTTGGGTGCCTATGCTTCACAGAAAGCATGCAATGGTGGAGGAGAATTACGAAAAAAAGATTTTCCCTATCTTTAACATTGGGTCAGAAATTTGACCTTTTTATTGTGAAATTGTGGGTGGTCCTACATGGCCCATCTCGTAACTTATCCAAGCTATGGGGGTCTAGAATATATATACCAAGTTTCGTCCCGATATCTCAATCCGTTCTTGAATTATCGGTGTGACGGACGGACAGACAGACAGACAGACAGATGGACGCAGTAAAAACCATAAATGAGCTGATGCTCCTTAATAAACGAGAACTTTTCCCCGGTAGTACTGCATCCATCCATACATTAGTCTATTCTTTTATGGTATGGTGATTAAATTAATATTCTATGGTCAAAAATGTCAAAAAAGGTCAGAAAGATCAAAAGTTTCAAAAAAGGTCAAAAATGTCAACAAAGGTCAAAAATTTCATAAAAGGTCAAAAGGTCAAAATCGGTCAAAAAGGTCAAAAAAGGTATGAAATGTCAAAACAGTTTCAAAAGGTAAAATAGGTAAAACAAATGTTTCAAATTGCCCCAAAATAGGTTCAAATGTTTTTAATTAAGTTTTACAGCTTTAAACTAAGTTTTAAAGTTTTTAAGTACGTTTTAAAGCTTTAAATTAAGTTTTAAAGTTTTTAAGTAAGTTTTAAAGCTTTAAATTAAGTATTAAAATGAGCTTTAAAGTTTAAAAATCGGTTTTAAAGTTTTAAAATATGTTTAATTTTATCTAAAGTTACTTTATTAGTTTTTTAGTTCTAAGGTTTGTTTAATCTTAATTTAATTTATTCTTCGACAACTATCTAAATATGTCAAATTGGACTCTATTTGTGTGAAATCTCAAGTTCTGTCCTGCATGACCTTTCACAAAAACAACGATTTTTTGTTTAATTTCTGATATATTGTCGATGTATTATTTTGACTGACAAGATATTAAAGTATTTTGCGGTTTGACGCGCTCATAAACGTAACCCGTGTATTTTATTCGAACGCAATGATTGACATTTCGCGCCAAATGTTCGTGTGACGTATCGAGTTCAAAAAACATGTCGCACGTCAATTTGTTCCTGAGATAAATTAAAGACAGACTGGCGAACGGGCCGACAAAGCGTTTGTATAAATTAGCTTTTGCTTCTTAGCAATTGTCTATGCAATGATTCCTCAATTTTTTTTTTGAAAACAATTTCTTCTAAAATTATTAGCAGTGCAAAGTCAAACTTTACCACTCCCCCGGGATCTTAAAATAGAAATAATAAATACCATGGATAAGAATCATTGGGAGGATGACTGGGAATTACTTACACCGTACAGTAACAGAATGTGTCTCGTAGCAAGACAAAAGTTAAATTTAACTCTGCTTCTAAAATGCACTGCACCATATGCAATTGAGTGGGTTTATCTGGTATGAATAACAAACAGTCAAGTTAAATTGAACATAATATAACTGAACTAGATTAGTGATAACTGAACCCCAATAATTATTTTATTCTGCTTACTTTCGAATAGTATGAAGGAGAGTATAAAAGGCACAGTGAGTGCGACTCATTTCCCAGGCTCGACAATGAGTTGCTAGTTTACTCTATAACTCTGACTTTCCAGTCCAGTTCTTCGTGGAGAGTACCCATAGAGTTCGAATGTAGACCAAAGTTACGCGAGCCTAAGTTGCGCACATCAAGTCACTGGAGCATTCACGTA
Source organism: Isotoma anglicana (assembly GCA_034694685.1). Lineage (NCBI taxonomy): Eukaryota > Metazoa > Arthropoda > Collembola > Entomobryomorpha > Isotomidae > Isotoma > Isotoma anglicana. The sequence goes on along the minus strand of JAQFYJ010000944.1, from coordinate 3,023 downwards.
TATCTGTTTTACCCCCAAAAAGGTTCACAATATTTTGCAAATATTAAATTCTTTCACCAGTAAGTTCACAAAATATTATTCATTAGAAACACTCGTTCGAAGACCATATTTTGAGTACATATGTGATGTAGTTCCATGTGCGAGCACAGACCCAAGGGCCCCTGTGACACTTTCGTTTAAAGACCAAGTCGTAAGTGTTATAGTCTGTTTTTAAATCCAGGTTTTAGTCTTTAACTTAATTTACGGCTAGTTCTATGTAACAAAGCATAAAATATATGAACAATATACAGTAGTGAAAAACTACATTAGTCGAACAAATAATATACACATTCTGAAAAACTTAAAATAAATTTCATTGATCCCCAATAGACTGGAGAAATGGAGAAAGTTTCAAATTCAATACATTATCCTGAAATGGGTTTCTTGGTGTTGGATTCTCATAAGCAAGGAGAGTTTATCTGTTCAGCAGACGAAGAAACATTAACATTTCCCGGTATGTGAAAGAGCATAGAAATACGTTCGTTAATTTTTAAATAGGTGATGGTATTTTTTATCCGTTAGTTTTATTCTTAAAATCAGCTCAACGTAAGAATGGTCCAAAGACAAATTTTGTGCTGCAAAAAACGCTTATTCGCGACAAATGTCGGGAGTCAGATGGCAACTTTGGCCATGGTAATGTTTTCACAGGAATATAATGCATATAGGTATAAGTTGTGTACCGACGTTGTTTATTTGAACTTTAGCCGAATGTCAAGTAAAGCTTTTTATGAGCCATAATCTAACCAACTAAAGTGTTTCCGTTGAAAGATAAGTCAAATTGACTGAGAAATTTTAAAAAGGTTGAATGATTGGGCAAAAGTCTATTATAGTTGTCCTTTTGACTAACAAAAATATTTCAAGTCAAAAACCTTTTGGTCTACTTTGTTAGATTTTTAATAAGCGCATTACCAATGACCTTTACTAATCGGCGATTCGAATTGTTGGGTCACTTTTCTAGCATCTAGCCATAATTGGATGCATTTTAGCACCCAGTAAAACAAATGAAATACCCTTGAAAATAAAATACAAACCCCTCGGATGGCTTCTTAAAAAAGAAGGGCCCCGGAGGATTAATACATTTCCCATGAATTTCGCATATATACCCCGTATTCCCTGTATACTTTCATATCTAATAAAAATAAACCATATCAAAACGGACATAAAGAAGTAGCGAAAGGTCTTTGCTGACCTTACATTGATTGTCAACCTCACAAAACCGTTTAAGTTAGCTTTATAGCAAACCACCCATCAAAAAACACAAAACTTGAAATTTGACTTTTGACCTCGTTGTGTGAGCTCAAAAATCAATGTTGACCATAAGTCTCCTAACTCATTTTGATGAACACATCAAAACCTATCCAAATATATCAAAAGTGCGAAAAGACCTTTTTTGACCTTTGACCTCATTTTGTGACCTTTTTGAAACTTGTAGGAAAAAACGGTTATCACAGTTGAATTTTTGACGTTTCGTAGATATAAAATCATGTAACACATGATTTTTTTGAATTTTGCGACTTGAGCGCTTCTCAGCGCGAAACGAACGCTTAAGCGCAGCACACTGATTTTCAATACCAATCGTCCAGGAAAAATATTGAATCCAGCGCAAAAAACTGCGCGCAATTATCTCAAAGCGTTCGAAAGTTATCAGTGCGACGGACGGACAGACAGAGCGTTCTTATAAAGTAGCTTGTTGTTGTTGTTATATAATTAAATATGTTCTCCAAAATATTTTAATAAATGAAGCTAATAGCAAAGTCACTCGATAAAGGCTATAGTACAAGCTGCACTGGTCTCCTTAGAAGTCGTACTTGTCTTCTTTATTAAGTGCGGGAGCGAAGCGAAAGCACTTTATGAGAACGGTCGTGTCCATCCGTCTGTCTGGCGCACTGTAGCTCAGAAACGGGTTGCCTTTTTGACCTGCAGTTTTTTGCGTTGGACTCGTTAGATCAATTTGACCTTTGGTATTGAAAATTAGCGCGGTACGACAAAGGTCACTGGTCGCGCTTATGAGCGTTACAAAGCGCAGAGTACATAAAAATCATGTTATATATGGTTTCATATCTACGAAACGTCAGAAACTCAACTGTAACAAACGTTTTTGTCCTACGAGGTCAGGGAGATCACAAATTGAGGTCAAAGGTCAAAAAAGATAGAATTTCAAGTTTTATATATTTGGATAGATCTTGACGAGTGGAACAAGATTAGATAGGACACTTATAGAGTAGGATGACCGCTAAGGTCACAAAAGGTCAAATTTTAAATTTTACATATTTCGATAGCTCTTGAATAGGAGACCGAAATGAGATAGGACCCTTGTAGTGTACGATGACCACTAAAGTCACAAAAGGTCAAAAAAGGTATAATTTCAAGTTTTATATAGTAAGATAGGTCTTGACGAGTGGATCAGGATGAGATAGGATACTTATAGTGTTTGATGACCTTTAAGGTCACAAAATGAGGTCAAATGTCAAATTTCAAGTTTAACATATTTTGATAGGTATTGAAGGGTAGGTCGAAATGAGATGTGACAGAAATACGAAATATCGTACTTAAAATGTCATGATTTCACATGCATAACAGACAACAGACCGACAGATATCACACACAAACACACACTGTGTCTTTGAGATTTATAATTCTCCAATTTAGCTCATGCTTCCGCACTTTCTTATATCTGTTTACCAAAAGTTTATTTCCAGTTACTTCTTCTTCTCTCTCAGAAAAAATCTTCCCACACACAAAAATCAAACTTTAAAAAAATAATCCCTATGCAATATCAATCATTGTTGGAGAGACATTTGAAGACTAGACATTCTCCTTTTCGGTAATTAAAAAAGGCACTGAAGTCCCATATCAACCAAAAATTCTTATTGCTGATTGCGCCTACAGTATTTTAAATGGTTTCCGCATAGACGTAAGAATAGTATACTATAACTAGACGGGACAAGGTCCCCTGATTCCACAAGATTCGACTAAAAAAACTG
>JAQFYJ010000943.1:0-10783 GCA_034694685.1 Isotoma anglicana | reverse complement strand
AAAATGTGCATACCTTTAATCATGAATTTAAGTTCTTCCAGACATTTATTTTCCAGAGTAATCTGATCCTCTATTATAATCGTTTTATTCATTTTACACTGTGTGAGTTCTTGATTAAAACTAATTTAATCCTTTAACCCACATTCAACTAAAATTCAATTACAAATACCGTGTGGCTCAACTGTACTATATAAATTATACTTATATAATATTGCATTTAATATACAAAAGTTTACCCCAACTAAGGATGTCAATCCGATCCGAAGAAATCCGATCCGTTAGGATCGGATCGGATTTTTATCGGATCGGATTTTTATCGGATCGGATCGCTGATTTTTCAATCCGATGAAAAATCCGACGGATCGGATTCAGCTTAAAATCCGTCGGATTGTAATCCGAAAAATCCGATGGATTTCGGTTCGGATTTCGGATTAGGAATTTTTTTTAAATATTCTTTCAAATGACAATTTAATTGCATATTTTAAGTTAAAAACGCTTCTTTCTCTTAATTTTTAAAACAGATATTAAAATATATCAAGAATTAGATATTATTGTTTTCATTCTACACTAAAAGATCTCGAAAAATATCAATACTTACATATAACATCGATACCAACAAACATATTCAAACCAGTGCTTCAAGATTAATTTTTCATTTTCATCAAGGATTTTTCTTTTTTGTCAATTTTGAACTAACTAACTAACACTATAATTTTGTGGTATTATGAATATCTGGGTTTTAAGAAAATTAGCAAAAACTTCATGGTTTTGCCATTTTTGAAGTCTGAGAACTTCATTTTGTTTTCTATTTTTCAAATATCAATTTTCGAGAATTTATTTCAGTTAGTATTTGTTTAAATTAGTCAAATAATATTGCATTATTAAAAATTATGTATGAAAAATTGCTGACGATGTAAAAAAAACATGTATATATACTTATTCAGCACTTTTTAACATGGAACGGATTAATCCGATCCGAAATCCGATCCGACCGGATTTAATCCAATCGGATCGGATTGAAACCCCAATCCGTTTCGGATCAATCCGAAGCCTCTATAATCCGATTCGGATTAATCCGAACCCCTCGAAATCCGATCCGATCCGACGGATTGACATCCTTAACCCCACCATTTTCTCTGAATGTCACTTTTATCTTTCATTTAGTTACGAAATAAAAAAACCTTGCAGATTAAACATTTAAACAAGTATCGTAAAATACATTTGAAGCCATTTCATAAAACTTTTCATATTTTTTTAACAAATCCAACCATAAATATTTTAAATTTTATAATTTTGGATTTTTAAACGATAAAAAACATGCGGGGGTGATTCGCCCATTTTTGAACCAAACTAACAGTGGATTCTGAAACTTCTATACCATAAATGTCAAGTAAAAATGTCAAACCGGTCATCGACTTTACGGACGAATAGACAGACGGACACCACTACCGTTTACATAAAATATCCCATGCAAAATACCGTCCTTATACTCAACTCGAGTCCATCAAAAATTGCATTATGGGGGGTGAGGGAATCTCGTTCTTGATATTAATATTGGATTAACTATCCGTTATTCCGTCGAACAGGGAATACAAAGATTGATAATGAGTGAGTTCATAGTTTGTGAGAAATGCTGAATAAGTCGTGGATCTTTTTACATTCTGGTTCACCTTGAACCTTGTAACTTGAGAATAAATGAAACTCCAACTGGAACACTCTATGCAAATGTGCAAATAAATATCCTTTTAATTATAATGTGATAAATTTATTAAATTGTGACATTTCCTTGTGTCATTTCTAAATGTATACAAATTTTGGAACTTTATACAAATAAATATAGCTTTCGTTTCTTTACGTTTTAACTAAACAATTCTTTTTTATTGAGACCATTGAAACAAATAATTTGTATTTCTGTCAACGTTAAACTTCTTCATAAAATTAAAAATAACAAAACTGTTTTTGGAGAACATTCCAACAATAATATTAAACTCATATGCGAGAAACGAAACATAAATAAAATAAAATATTTTTAATTCAATTTTTTCACGATATCACAGCTTCAACACTTTCCTGCAAATGAACAAAACAATTAGAAGTTAATTAGTAGTTTTGTCAATAATTAATTCAATTAATCAATTAACCAAATAGTTTATGCAATCATAAATAACTGAATTTTCAACTAAACTTACTCATTAAAATTCCTATAATATTCCTCCTTGACCAGAACAGAATGATAAAAGTCTAAATCGAAAGCGTCTTCGTCAGTCAAATTCCCTCCAAGCCAAGTAGGCAAAACATCCGGGGAATAAAATTTGTGAAAAGAAGCCAAATCATTTCCGTGCATGTGAATCTATTAGTAAAAATTTCAAAAATAATTAAAACTTCCAATCCAAGTAACCCTAAATAAATTACACAAAATGTAATTTAAATTACAGCACTGCACTTACCCTTGAACGAAGTTTAGGAGGTAAAAAGTGCTTAACGACGTTAAACGTCATAGTGAAATAGAATGGAGCATTGATCACGTGAATGTGGTGATATTTCATTGGGAACGCATTCTACACATTTAAAATAAACATTACATTTAATATTTAATCACATGGATTAATGTGATTAATTCACAACCGTTAAAAACAATTACCCAAAATAAAGTGATTAATTTCTGAACTTGATGAGGCGTACACTCCCTCGCATGTTTTAAACTAAAACCCTTCGTATCTAGTAAAAAGTTTATTCCATTCCTCTCAATATTTTCAGTGTCCCAGCCTGACTCCAAATGTAAAAGTCCCGTTAGGAACAACTCGTCAAAAGAAACCTCATCAGGATTCCACTCACCTTTTATTTCAAAATTAAAATTTTAAAATTCCCGCCATATCTTAACGCATTCTTAAAGTACAAACTAATTTATAAATTTAAACTCACTAATTCGAAAAAGTCCACTTATGGCATTATTCTCATCAAAATGCTTAAATATTTTGGCTAACTTCTTCCTCAGTGGTAACTTACTGGGTAAAGCTTCACCAAACATTTCCTTATATCTTTCTTGTCTCAATGAGATATAATTTTGCAGCTAAAAAAATATTTAAAAGTAAATACATTTTCCTGTTTTCAAATTCCCGGGTTTTACGCTCAGTTAAATACTCACAGTAGAAAAAGCTCGTTTAGGATCACATTTCCTTCCTCGGACAAAATGCAAAAGAAATTGGTCGTTTAAAACAGTCGAGGATAATTTCTCCAAACTGTCATCTCCTATTGGATTGGAACCAATAAAAAACTAATTAGTTTTCTAAAAAACCATTTAAAAACCAAACCGTTAAAACTCTATTATAGAACTTACCTTTAACCATTAATTTAAGTTCTCTCAAGCAGCTATATTCCTTTTCAACCTGTCCATCAATCATTGGATCCAAAGTGAATTCCGCCTTCCGGCTTGGACAAACTTCAATCACCATTTTAATATTAATAAATATTTCCGGAAACTAAAACCTAGTCAAACTAAAACAAAACTAAACTGTTTTAATTGTTCAAAATTTTAATTTTCTAAAAATAATTCTTCCTATGTAAGTGAACTTGACTGTTCCACTCTTGAGCTTGAATTAAAAAGCTAAATATTCCCACAGAGCTGTGCTAAGCTAACTCAGAATGGAAGTGTCAGTGGTATCACAAAGGAAAAAACCAGTTGGCATTGGCAATGAAATTGTGTGAGGCTAGAAGAGTACAAAGGCAGGTAAAGGAAATTACGGACGTCATAAGATTAGAAATGCCCATTTGGGAATTCCGACTCTTTTCTATTCAACTTTATACCTCCATACAACTCTGATGTTCTTCCTTTTTTACGTAAAGAATAAGAAATGATACACAACACTACCGTACATAAATTAACCTCTTTTGTAGATTTATCGAGCTAGATAAATTAAAATGAAATAAGCTTGTAAAAAGTGTTATTGAACAAATTTATCTTCGAGATTAAGCTTATTGTTGCAAGCCGCATTGTGCCGACAGATAATACGCATTTGGAAAACTTAACCTTTAAATATAAGCTATATAAGACGATTTGAGCTACAAGATGACAATTCTAAAAAATCATTGATCTATTATTATAAGACTAGTCATATAGTCAACTATTTAAGGTTATTGATGCAAACTCATTTTTTAAATTTCCGTATCTTATACGCATACGTTAGTAGATAACACGCATTTGGAAAACTTAACCTTTAAATATAAGCCATATAAGACGATTTGACCTACAAGATGACAATTCTAAAAAATTACCTAATTTAGAGTATAAAACTAGCCCGATAGTCAACTATTTAAAGTTATTGATGCAAACTCATTTTTTTAATTTCCGCGTGTAAAACGCATATTAAACTGCTTTCAGCATTATAAAAATAAAACAAACAGACCAATTTCAGCACACGATTTAGTACAACCAAATCCTTATATAAAATACATGATTTAACTGAATTGTCTTTAAAATTCAAGTGAATTTTTATAGAATAGAAAAGCAATCCATCCACTTCCTCCTCACCCTTTAATAAACGAACGACGAAGTTATGTTATATAGTTTCACAATACAAAGGTGAATTTGGTCACATGCAAAACCTGATTTTGCTCTGAGCACGCAATTAATAAATTCCCATACAACTATTCTTATCTACTTTGAACATATTAATTAAAACAAATGGGTTGCACTGCCTCAACGTAAACAAATTACACATATCAATTATATATAGCATTTATCTATGTTAAAATTAAATAAAATATGCTACATATTCAAGATAATGGAACATCGGCTAACACATAAGTACAGATTTATTAAAAGCTTCCTCCCTGGACCCTACACAGTTTAAAAAATTAAATTTATTTTTAAACTTAAAGATATTGTAGAACCCTTTTTATCCAATATTTCCTTGTTCACTCTTGTTTAAAAATTAATTTCTTATATAAATGCCAAGATTCAGTTGAGATCATTGCCTTAATACAGGTTTTACATTACTAGGAAAAGACACAGACTGGCTTGGCTTGGGTCAACCAAAGAGTCATTTTAGAGTACAATTTTTCTAAGAATTTTAAAGCCATACCACTTCAAGCTTAATTAAATATCAATTTTTTAAAAAATTTTAAACAAAAAACATAAAATGTAAAGGTTTTATTTCTTTAAAAAATTTAAATCAGATCCGAAAAAAACAATAAATTAAATTCAAAGTGAGTACCTACAACTTACAACACGTGCGAAAATGTTTTTGCTTGAAGGTCATGTCACAAAGTCAAAATAAGGAAGACAAAAAAACTTCACCGAGAATAAAAGAATCTCTGTTGTTATTATCATTATTCCAGTAAAAAAAATCTATAAAAATTCTAGACAGTGTCCAGTCCAGTCCAGTGCAAAACAAGTCAGATACGAAAAGGATAAAAACAACTTTGTAATTAATTATTCCACTCAAGTCTAAATGAGATTGTTATTTATCCGCACCTATTCATTTTTTCAGTCACACAGGATTTCCCCCTTCGTTATAAATGGATAGTCAAGGGTTTTGGATTTTACACAAAGATCAAATCTTTTCTAAAGTTCACACACTTATTGCAAAACTATTCATTATGGATGTAAATGTAGGTAAATTATATTATATCTACCTTGATAACTTAACCCCAGGTTAACCAATCAGACCTAATAATCTAATTATCACTTCTGACTACCTAATTCCTGTAAAACTAGCGCAAATAATGCATTAGCAAAAGAAATGCATTTAATCACCCAAAAAAACGAAAACCCCGAGAAAAGAAAATAGGATAACCCGGAGCAAAAATAGAGTGACCTTGAGAGATGTTTAAACATAAATTTTAAAATCTCGATGAATTTATTAAATCTCCCGAAAGGATTTTTTTAATCACCCGGGCCAATATTCTCGGGTTTTATTTTATTTATTGCAATCCCGGAGCATTTCTACTGTATTTTTTGCGTCTTTCCTCTCTTTCTCGGGTAAATTATATTCGTCCTATTTTTAAACTATACAAAATATTTCCTTAATATTTTATCCACAATTCAATAGCAAAATATTAATGAATTTATTGTTGTCACATTCAAAAAAATTTACATGAATACACACACGGACTCAAATTTTTTCTCCAGCTAACGATAAAACGCTTTGAATACCGGTTTTCTGAAACTGGGAAATTGCCATGCAAAAGTTCGCAGTTTTTGGTTGCAGAAAAGAGGTTAACCTGGACTTTTGTGTTCTTACCACCCATCGACTTGCTTTACAAGCTTATAAAACTGTTTTAGAAATTGAACAATTTATCGTGTAGTGTAGGTCATGCCTCCTTCCTGCTTTAATCATTACAAAAAGTATTTAGCACACTGCATAAAATCGTATGCAATTTATTACCCTATCCGCAGTTATAATTATCAAAAATATAGTACATATTTTGATAATACCCCAAAATTAGCCTTCATTTCTAAAATGCTACAGTATCAAATATATAGCATACACGATTTACTAATATATTATTAATAGGCAACTTTTTATTGGTAGTTATAAATGTAAAAAACAGTAATAGAGTAGTTATAATTATTTTTTATCTTTTACCAAATAACTAACTTAGGTAATAACCTTTAAATAAAACAGAGCTATAAAAGAAAAACAGAAACTTTCGAAAAATCTCGATTTCAAATTGGACAATGAAGTAAACGGTTTACAGACAGGATATTATTTTTCATTACATGTAATTACTCTTTATTCTCAATATACATTTTGCGAGGTAAACAAAATCATGAAACTTGTTATTGTTAGTTAATTCGCATTTAACTATCGCAGCATCGGAATTTCAAATTCTCAAATATTTTAACATCAATTTGGTTCGTTGTTTTAAAAGTATTAAGGATGTTGGATTTGATAATCCGAGTGTTTAATTAATTATTATTTCTTGTCTTAATTCACAAATGTTAATTTTAGTGTCATCTGTATTTCAGAGTTCAAATCAATTTTCATGGCATTTCTTGTCTTCTTTGTTCGAGCCTCGTGCATCAGTAGACATTTTCGTTGTGTTTGTAGTCCGTGTGCCAGTACATATATTACATTCATTCCCTTCGTGATCATTAAGCAATAAGCTTCTCTCTGTTTTTTTCTCCTACGTTTTTGTATAATCAATTATTTTCTTTGTCTCAATAAGACTTGACCATTGTTTAATTTAAATTGACCTATCGTGTACTTTTATTGCTTTATTTGCACCCTACAACCACACCCGCATCGATAAGAGCCAGTTAGTCAGAATAACCAGACACACCCATTTCAACTGCATTTCATTAAAGTACGATAGAACAAAGGATATTCTCATTTGATCAAAATCAGTTCAAGAAACATTTTCAAACTATATAAAATGTCAAACACATTTATATTTAAAAAGTATTGATTCAAAAATTTCATAAGTAAATTTGGAAAGTTATAACCGTATACTAAACCTGTGTGCAACGTATATTTAAAAATGTTTGCAGCCTTACAAAAATTTCCGCTTGAAGGTATTGTACTTCGTTTTGTCGAAGGTCAAATTACTAACATCGGATTAGTTCCAGTGGTTAATCAAGTTTTTTTAGTACAATTATAAATATAGATATGATATATATTTAACAAGTAAAAAGAGCAAAACCCGTTGCTCTTACTGTGTACTGTTGACACATTATTATTTAATTCACCACACATATGATCATTAACATTAACTCGCAATCACGTTATGCAAACAGAAAATAATCACTAAATACTCGACAAAATTTCATTATCTATCATCTTCACTAAAAGAACATTCAAAATTATCTGATGTAATGGAACTTTTATAAAAGAAGCTTTGATTTTTGAATTATCGCTTAATCTTACCAATATGCTTTATTTCTATCAACTGCTTTGGTTAGTGCTCGGCGTCATTCCATTCGAGACAAAAATTTCCATTCAATTCCATCCAAATCAGGAATTGAATGAAAAGCAGTCATTCAATTCAAGTCGATTCCATTCAAGAGTTGGCTTGAATGAAATTCACTTTGAATTGAATTGAATGGAATTGAATGACTTTTCAAACCAAGTTTTGAAAGCGCATATAAAAAATTCCAAGTTCAAAATTAATATTTTTTATATCGGTTTAAATATGCCCACAAACTCTGGCATTAGGTGCAACTTTCGATTCGGGAAAAATTTTGCGATATATTTTTTAGGTTTTTTGAATTTTTTGGATTTTAATTCCATTCAATTCAAAGTTTTGAATTCCATTCCATTCATGCTCGGAATTGAATGAATTCATTCAATCCAGCTTTCATTCAATACAATATTTTGGTGAATGGAATGGAATTGAATTGAATGGAAAAAGACTCATTCAGACTCGAATGACGCCGAGCATTAGCTTTAGTATCTTAGTCGTTTGCAATAGACATGATTAACCAATTAAATACCTTGCTTCATTAAGGTTCCGGATATTACATTGTTTTCCTATGAAAATGTAATTAAATCTTATGTAAATTTCTTATTAATTAAACATATCAAATCCACCAAACACACAGTCAACATGAAAAGCTTTAATCAAACTTCAAAATGATCGTCATCATTTGGCAATCGTTCTTTGAACAAAAAATACCTTTGTCAGACTATTCGAAACCAATTTTCCATCTAACAAACTTGAATTAAAATTAAATTAATCCAATGTATGAAATCCAATGCCGGGTTTTATTTTCATATCTTTTTAGAATTCTCTAACTCTTTCTCTAATTCTCCAACTGTTCATCTACTTTTTCGCATATTTCGTTCTTTCACCATCCCAATATTTTCTAATAGATTCGCAAAACTTCTCCCTGAACACTGTGGGAGGAAATGCTTCGAAAAAATACTTAAAAGTCATGTCGCATTTTGAAAGTCCGATTTGGGAAGAATTTTATTGATCCGGGAACTCCAAATATTTTTATTGAAGAATTTAGCTGTAGTATTGCTTAAAAGGAAATTTTTTAGGAAGTGTTTAAAAATAAAACACTTAACACTTATCAACACTTCGTATAGCTTTCTTAATAAACTACGAAGTAATTATAAAGTCCTTTTTTGTTTCCGGTTTTGACCTCCTTCTCATGACTAATTATGACATCATCCTTGTGCAAAGACAATGTGGGGGCGGAAAATTGTTCATTCCCCCAGTTAATATTATTAGATTTATTCATTCATATTAATGTTAAAATTCCCAAGTCAAGTTAAAACATAATTTTTAAAAATCCATAAATATATTGTTAACTGGGCAATTTTTTGGCCCCACCCGGTATTTTACAAACACGTATAAAGAGCTAAACAAATTATATTTCATTAAAGAAATACCCAAATTATATTTTCACTCACTAAAATTTATTTTGTACTACCAAATAATAATTACAATGAATGTTTAATTTAAAAATTCTTAAATATAGCGATTTATTATAAAAAACTTTTTAATCATTTAATCTTAAATTATTAATTTTTAAGAAATCCCAATCTCATATAGTACCCACCCATAGTGTGAATGATATAAAAATACCTATTAGTATTTTCAAAAACGAGACACTTTAAATTTCCGAAAAAATTCTACCCGGTAAAAACCCATGAAAAATCCCTAAAAGCATACAAAAAATGCATACAAGTCCCTCAGAGCAAATCCCTACATAAATTACCCTCTGTTGCTAAGAACGACTTTCCATGCAATTTCTCACTTCAAAAACTCTCAAATTCAAATCCTAATTTTTCAACTCTCAAAAATTCAAAAATCAATTCCCCAAGTTTTGTTTCAATTCCCAATTCGAAATTCAAAGTTCACCTTTTGACATTTTGACCTCAAAGAATGAATTTATTACGTCCTTGCCCCCGTCTCTGCCTCTCCAGCATGAGGTTACTTCCTGTTGTGATGAACCCCACCCGGGCATTCCACTTTCTCCCTGCACTCCCTAAAAAGACACTGAAAGTGCGGATTCAACCGTGGAATTCCCTCCTGCCGAATAACGGGTCGATTCGAAATTACGACCCCCTGGTGGACTGGAAGGACATGGTGGGCTACGAACACGTCGTCATGCTCACTGACAACACCATCGAGTCTTTCCTTCGCACTGAGGACTCTGTCCTTCTCATGTTCTACGCACCCTGTAAGTCCCTTTCCTCCCGTCATAATTAATTAAAAAGCCCGTTAAATTAAAATTTTCTAAATGGAATTTATATTCTGTTCAGGGTGCCATCATTGCAAAGGGGCGAAACCGGAGTTTGCAAAGGCTGCGTACGCCCTCAAGAAGGAAATGCCTTCGGCCAGACTTGCTGCCATCGACTGCATCGTCTACCCAAGTGTACGTTTTTTTACAAAATATTCCAACTTGTTTTTAAGCGGCGCTGACGCAGAGGGTCGCTTTGGCAGCCGAATTGTTGCAGACCGAAGGGTGCATCTTGACCTGAAGCTGCTGAGCCCGAAGGGCACTAAACGCTTCGTGTCAAGTGCTCCAGAGGTTTAGCCCTTGGCTGCAAAAGCCTCCCTAAACGCCCTAAATCCGGTTGAACACACAATTGCTTGGGTTTGTAGCTTTCTTTGGCTTGAGTCGGGAATTTTAGAGAGCGGAAGATTGCTTTGGCAGCCAAATCGGGTTAGACCAAATGTTTAATCTTGACTCACGCCCATGCGCCCTCAAGCGTCGTGTTAAGTGCCCTGGAGGTCGAGCCCATGGCTGCCGAAAGCGTCCCCATGCATCTTAAAATCCCCCAGTTGAACCCACAAGCAAGGCTTGAGCTTATCGGAATAAACTGAACCT
>JAQFYJ010000942.1:0-10786 GCA_034694685.1 Isotoma anglicana | reverse complement strand
TTTTTTAAACTAAGCATAAGAAAATATGATCAAACATCAACATGATTCGAATAGCGTATACGTATGCATCTTACCGGAGGTCCAGGATTGCCACCTCTTCCTGGCAATCCTTGTGGTCCAGATTCACCTCTCGGTCCAGGTTCTCCTCTTGCTCCTTTTCCACCGTTTAATCCAGGTAATCCGGGTAATCCTGAAATGATATTTTAAGGTAACGAAATTATTTTACACCAATTGACGTCCACTCTTATTGCTATCCTTCAAAACTAAACATGAAACCTTTTCAAGTTTAAGAGGCTGATTAAAAATTAAATTTAGCAAACCATGATCTTTAATTTTGTCATTATAAGGTTAGCAATGAGTTTCGGCACATTAAATTAAAAAATATCAAATCATAACCTTGCTCTCCAGGTTTCCCCAAATTTCCTGGAGCACCCTGTTCTCCTTTGGAGCCAGGTAATCCACGTTCTCCCTTCGTACCAGGTGCACCCGCACCACCTTTATAGAAAAGTGCATATAAAACATTATTAATATTATCAGATAAATTTAACGCAATCTTTTCTTGCAACTGGTTTTAGACGTGCGTTAATTCTAAATTTAACGTATTTAAGTATAACTCATACAGGCAAGGGATTCCGTGAAAAATTATACAGTACTACCAAACTGTTTTTAAGGTTGTAAAGAAAAGCTTTTTTTAAAATAAATCACCTTGAGGTCCAGGGAATCCTTGCAATCCAGGCGGACCAGCTTGTCCTCTCTCTCCAGGCATTCCAGCGCCACCGGATTCCCCTGAATTAAAAATGTAGCGAATTATAAACAAGCTACCTGAAATTTTCTGTTTTTAATGGGGAGTATAAAAGCATGTCCCTTCCTAGACAATTTCTTGTTCACCAGATTTTTTGATTTTGGGCTGAACGTTTACGAGGGGATTAATGAATTTAAATCAGTACCAGGGGGTCCAGGAGGACCAGGATCTCCTCTATCAGCTGGTTCTCCAGGCGGTCCAACGGGTCCTACTGGACCAGGGGGTCCTTGATCTCCAGCTCTTCCTGGGGGTCCAGCAGGTCCAATCAAACCAGTAGATCCTCTTTCTCCTTTCTCGCCAGGAAGACCAGGCTGTCCACGACCTCCTGGCAATCCCTAGTTTTAAATTGTTTGCAAAACGATAATTGACAATTAAGTGAGCAAAGGATGTAGTTGACAAATATTTAAACATTGAAAAATAGGTAGATTCAGTATGTAAGATACGTAAAAGTCATTAGCAAGCAATTATTATTAAGGATTGATTTTCTTCTTTGCCATTTTACCTCCAAAGTTGTAAGACAACAAAACGAAAGTGGTAAACATTTCTACCAACTGAAAAGATATGTGTGTTTGCACTAGTTAAATTATATAAATAGTTATTTACCAGTAATCCTGGTGGTCCAGCATGACCCTTGTCTCCTTTGGGTCCGGGAGGTCCCTAAATTGTTAATATTTTTTTGGTATTTATCCAACCAAATTTAACATTATGGAAAAAAACAAAACATGATTATCTGTTGCATACAGAGGGTCCATCTTGTCCCATCATTCCAGGTTCCCCACGGTTGCCTGGAGGTCCAGGTGGACCGCCAGGACCTCTTTCTCCAGGGAATCCTCTTTCACCTAAGAGTCACACAGAATAAATTACAGTTGCAAATTTTGACGTTTTGTAAGTTCTTTTTATCGTGTGGAAGTTGGAAGTTGAACAAATAAATCTATTTTTATGCCGATTTGTCGATTGTAACCGATCAGACTGATTCATCTTTATCATAAAGTCAAATTTTACTAAACATTGTGAAATATTTAGCTCCATTCAATATTTCAAATTCTCTTGTGTAAAACCACAAACAAATTTGTCAAAAAACTTGTAAATTTAGACGACTACTATTAAATACCAAATAGCAAATACTGCTTTCAGACTTACCTCTGCCTCCAGTTGATCCAGGAGGACCAACAGGACCTTGTAATCCAGGCTCTCCATCTTTTCCTGGAGTTCCAGCGTTACCAGGAGTTCCGGGCAATCCCTTTTAACACAATTATTATTAAAAGTTAGATAATCTAATTTTCATACGAATACAAATCCGGATACGGATATAAAAGGAATATTTTACCTGGAATCCTCGTGGTCCAGGTGGTCCTGGTGGACCTCTCGGACCTGTATTGATAGATAAAAATGATTTCATATTTTGAATTTTAAAGACATTATATTTGCTATGAAATATGTTTACGGCCTATTTTACGTTTTGCTACCATAAAATGTGATTAACAACCCCATATTATTCTCTCAAAGTTCCAAAAGAAGTTGCGCTGTATTCCGGTGAGGTAATCGGTTTTTTTAAATAGCAAACTTAGATTTTGCATGATTATATTTAAACATAATTTGTTTTTAATTTACGTGCAATTAAAATAATGGAAAATATTATGATATTATTCGTCCTTTTCATAGATATGTTTTCTCAAACTACTGCTAATTCAATTTATGGGGTGCAGTTATTTTTCAAACTAGTCGGAAAGAGAGGCTTCTAATTCAAGTTTATAATATTCATAATTTATGTATCGTATCTAGTCATGATAATTAGCTGGAATTTGTGAAACATATACAAGTGGCTTATAAATGCCGAGAGACAACATTTGTCACTAGATCGTTGCCGCATATATAAATGTCTTTGCACACTTGCTAGGAGCTCTAAAAGGAGCTAAACAATTACCATCTGAGCCTTGCAATCCAGGCGGTCCCTGCATTCCCATTCCACCATCTTTTCCAGGGTCTCCTCTAGGTCCAGGTGGTCCCATTCCTCCAGGTTCTCCATCTTTACCAGGCTCACCCTGCAGAAATATAAAAGTTTGCGTGCATAAAAGCTCAGTGCAAGGAAAAATGTAATGTAAAAATGATAAAAATCATGCATGCATGTTACCCCAAGTCCTTTGTCTCCTGGAGGTCCAATCGGGCCAGGTAATCCAGGAGGACCTTGCATTCCTTGATCTCCAGGTTTTCCGTCTTGTCCGGGCAATCCTCTTTCACCTTTGAATAAAAATTAACATTTCAAAATTTTGTAACTTTTATATGTATATGCCAAAAATAATATTTGGTCAAAATAAAGCATAGTTACAAAAAATTTTTGAGCAAGTGAAATTTATTCATGTCACATTAATTTGTTTATTTATACGAATTATGTCAAAATGTTTTATTTACCAGGGGATCCTGATTTTCCAAGTAATCCAGGACGACCTGCGGGTCCACGAAGACCCTAAAAGATTAAAAGATTCTAGCTTTGCATACCAACAATTTAAATCAAATAAATCAACTGTTGGGATTACAGATTTACACGCCATTTGAAATCAATACCTGTAATCCAGGTGGTCCTGGTCTACCAGGCTCCCCACCAGTTCCTTTCGGGCCGGACGGTCCAGTGGGTCCTCGGTCTCCTCCTTGACCCTTAGGACCAGGTGCTCCATCCTGTCCTGTACAAACAAAGGTGACGTTAGAAGATGAGCATTAAGAAAATAAAATAAAATGCATTTTATAAGGCAGAAATAATAAAGCGTATTAAACGGGTGGTCAATGGGGAACATGAATGGTTAATTGTTTGTAAATCTAACTTTTGTGCACGTAAATTGCTACCCGAATTTTTTTGGATAGCAGAAAATAATAATTTAGGTAAGAAATAAGAACTCAGATAGACAAAAGAAGGATAAGTATAAAATTTGATACCAAGACAGCCATACATTGTTTACAAAGCTCTTGTCTATTAAATAATTAGTTAAGTTTCCTACTAGGTTAGTCTTGAACCTGTATTTATCTCCGGATTTGTAATATCCGGTTCAATCAAATAAATAAATCAATCAATTACATTACAGATTAAGAAAATTTTTCGCTAGGTTAGAAATTTGGAAGTAGACTGCTTCAGGTAGAATATAAAACATTATAAAATAAAACGAAATGAAAAAGTTACTACACCTGGCAATCCACGACCTCCAGCAGGTCCTCTTTCTCCAGGAGGTCCGCCAGGACCAGCTGGACCTCTTGGACCAGATTTACCACGTTTTCCTGGTGCTCCAGCTAGACCAGGTTGCCCTCTTGCTCCTGGTGCTCCTCCCTCACCTATATAATTAAGAAAAGTGACCTCTTTATATTATGATCTTAATTTCAATACATTCAGAACATCGACCTTAGACGCTAATATATTTGATATTGATAATTGACAAAAAATTATTTAAAAAAAGAATTTATAGCTGGTAATGGAACCTTTGGGGCCAGGTTCTCCTTTCAATCCAGGCTCTCCGGAGTTTCCCTGATAAAAAAATTATTACATTTAGTGGCCATCCTGGCATTTTTACTTTAGTAAAAAAATAGTCAGAACAATCCTGACATATCTATATTTATGCCTGAACAAATCAAAACTTACAGGGTTTCCTTTAGGTCCTACTGGTCCAGGGCTACCAGATAATCCAGGTGTACCCCGGGCTCCTGGAAATCCTTGTGATCCCGGTGCACCTGTAACATAAAATTATTTAAAGTAGTCAGTCCTCTGATATTTTAAAAAGAAACAGTTCAATAATAAACAAACCTGGTGACCCAGGCGACCCCTTTTCTCCAGGTTGACCATCTTTTCCTGGAGGACCTGTTATTGTATTAGAAAAATTCAATTTTAATATTTTAATCAAATAATCCTTTTTTAAAGCATTTAAATTTGTCGAAACTTTCTTTCGGGAAAGAAACCAGTTTTAAAACAAATACCAACCTGGAGGTCCACCTTCACCGGGATTTCCTGGTCGTCCTCCCTCACCTGTAAACATATAGTTGATAGACAATATTAAAATCCTATTTTTGATATCTGAGTGGCGTAGTTTTGGCATGCTTATACAATATTAAAATTATTAACCTCGTGGCCCTTGCAATCCCTGAGATCCTTTCGGCCCAGGACCACCTTGATCTCCTTTTGCCCCTGGACTTCCGGGGAATCCAGGTGGACCAGATTTTCCAATAGCTCCCTATTATACACCAAATTATATTTAAAATTTCTTTATTTCAACATATGTCTAAAAATTACGCAACGTCCCTAAATCATAAATTCTTTCAATCTTTAAGAATGAGAAAAAAATCTTACAGGTAACCCCGGTGGACCAGCAATTCCATCGATTCCCCTTAAACCAGGGGGCCCAGGAGGTCCTTCCCGTCCACGCTCACCTCTAGGACCAGCTGGACCCTAAATATGAAGAAGCAAGTCCATCATTTTAATTATAAATCATAATTTTTTATAACCCCAATATGGGTGTGTATACCCAACAAACACGCCAAAAAATTATGTCAACGAAAATTCAAACATGTCGTTGGGTATTTGTTATCACAAAAATGATGCCATGTGGTCAGAAAAAACGTACCATAGGACCTTGAGGTCCAGGTGCTCCAGGAAGGCCGTTTGTTCCCTTTTCACCACTTCCTCCTTGTTCTCCCTTTGCTCCATCTAAACCTGGGAAACCTAGTATCGAAAAAGTAAAAACATACCATTTATTAGCCACTTCGTATTAAAATTGATGGATTCCAAACGTTTAAAAACTTTCTGAAAAAAATTCAAATTCAAACCTCGGTGTCCTTTTACTCCGGGTAAGCCGGGCATTCCAGGAAGTCCCCTGGGACCGGGTGGCCCTGCAGCACCTGGAGGACCCGCTTGTCCGTCATCACCTGGTTCTCCCTGAATAAAGCCATTAAAATGGTTATTTAAAATTGTTTATATGATTTATTACATCCCTTTCCAACTATATGAAGAAGGATGTATAAGGCATAAGGCATATAAGAAAGTTTCTGTATTCCAACTGACAACAAAAATACTTTTAAACTGTTCGAACATGGTTTAAGTTTTCTGTTCATACAAACGTATTGTATTTTGACTCATGAGTTTTAAATAGTTGTAACATAATGTTTTAAATTGGTTCACCAACATCCTTTCCAGGAGCTCCAGTGAGACCTCGCGGGCCTATTGCACCAGTGGGTCCAGCTGGCCCTGGATCACCAGGCTCTCCTCGAACTCCTTGAAAGCCTTGTGGTCCTGGGGGACCGTTAGGACCTAAAAACCAACATTGAACTTGGTTAAATATATTCTAATTTCAAATAATGTTTAGTTTTCCGTCACCTGGTATTCCTCTTGGTCCAGGGGGTCCAACACCACTCTGAATGAACTGGAATGGATCTGGAGCAGGTCCTTTATCTGCTCCACCTTGAGACGCTGCCAATGAACTTATGAATCCCGTAATCTGAATTTTAAAAAATCGTAAATTATTAAATTAAAAAATTAAACAAGAAGTTAAATTACATATCGTTTCTCAGATATTAAAATGTAAGTATTTTTGCTTGCAAAATTTAATTATGGATAAAAATTAGTTAAATTAACTACAAATTAATGTTATTTGAAACTTACGTCAGGTGCTTGACCAGGAGGTCCAGGTATTCCAGGCACACCTGGAATTCCTGTAGCTCCAGGAATACCTGGTTCACCTTTAAGGCCGAGTGGACCTGTTGATCCTACGTCTCCCTGGAACAAATAAATGTTATTTACTTTTTATTTATATAAATAGCTTATTTGAAATCTAGTCAGTGCATTTTTGTCTTTACCCTTGGTCCTGGAGGTGCAGTTGGAGTCGTTGTTCCCTGTCCATCTCCTTCACCGTTTACTTCGTCTAAAAGCATTTAGTACGCATTTTTATTTTGAAACTTTTATAGGTGAAGAATTTGCGTAATTTAATTAAGGTATATCTTCCTACCTGTACATATGGGGCAACATTGTCCGAGTGGAATATATTGCTGAGTGGAACACTGAATTTCTGGACACTCCACATCATCGCAATTTGATCCTGAATCAATGCAAGGGATCGTTAAATTTTTTATTTATCTTAAACCATTATATATTTAACGGCCGCATCAGAACATTTTTCATCCAGACTTAAAAAGATAGTGATTTCTTCGTATGCAATTGACCTAATTTAGCTTAACTTAACTTATTTGAGTCATTCCGATATTTGAGCTCATCCCTAAGAATGAATTTATTAACGTTACCTTATTTTAAACGAAAATTAAGGTAATTACATAATAGGCAAGGCATTTGGTTTCTAATTAATGAATTGAGATGAGGTTAGTTAGCTAAAAAACAAAGCCATTTGACTATATGCTAAAATTGCATGATCTACAGAATAACTGAAATCAGGTAGTTAAATAGTGTATTATAGTTTTTCATGTAATCTGAAAAAACTGAGGTTTTTAAGTAACGTTTCATTCAGCCACAGCACAGAATATTCTGTCCAACTTTTTGGGTATCACATGTAAATTAAATCAACAGATGTAAACTAAAACCCCAAAGTCTCCACAAATGACTCTAATGGAAAAGAGGTGTAGTATGGTCTTTCATAAAGTGTAAAGGGAGTTTCCAACAACCATTTATGTATTTAGTGTGCCCTTCATCTTAATTGAAATGAGTTCTTACCTGGACATCCTTCTCTGCTACATTCTACCTTTCCTCGAATACAACGACAAATGGCACAACTATCTGGTTTCCAGTCCTCCCCGTCTTGATAAGTTCGACCTTCGAACTGACACGATCTGAGTGTCACTGCACTAGGTTCTTCTCTTCTTGCAGGAGCCTCAACGACAACGGGCCTTGGTGTGGTCGCAGGTCTTCCAGTAGTAGGGCCAACAGTTGTTACTCCTCGTGCTAGGAAAAAATGTTAAATGTCTTTCATACTCTAAATAGTTATTTAGACTCGATGAACCATAAGAGTTCATACGCAGAAAGTAAAAAATAGTGATGGAAAAGCCATAATTGATGAAATATTTCATAAAACAGTTGTCACCGACACGCGTGGTTACAGAGTTGGAAAAAAATGAAGAAAAATTATTTTTTTCTCAAAATGATGGACATTCAAAGACTGGAATTCTTTTCTTACTTCAAATGAGGGAACGATGCAAAGACATTGTATATAGAATCTCCATAAAGAATTGGTTTTAACCATTTCATTCACAAAAGCTAAGAAGGGGAAGAAGAAATATGAAGTGCATAAGAAATGCGATATGAATAGCATTAAGTGGTGATAAGTCGTCTGGGTGTAATGGAATTAATAAATACTTCATATTTAACTTGTCAATTTTTTACTCTGACCTCTTGCCCTGCAGTCAGTTGCTGCTTTTTTGTTATCATTTACGGGATTGATCAATAACAGGGAAGTGGGTGCAGCAACATAACGGGTCAAAGAACTGTAAGACTTTGACCCAGCCCAGTATACACATTATACATAATCCTTGCATTCATAAAATGGATCAAAAATGAGAAAGTTAAAACGTTTAATTTAGAAATTGAGATTCTTCAGATTTACGTTCGGGTAACAACGATAGTTTTAAGAGAAATTGTACTTGCTCTACAAAAAGTACAAGTGATTTCACCTAATTATAGTTTGATTGATAATGCAAGGTTTTAATGGTAAATAAGGCATTGAATAAAAATATTAGGATGGCTTACATTCGTCATATTCCCCATAGTCATAGTCTTCATAGCCATTGCCGTAATCGTATTCTGCATTTGCACCGTTTCCATTACCATTCCGTCGTCCACCACCTTCCGCTTGTCCACTCACTGATGAGATCGGATTCCATAACATGAACGTATAAACTAAGAGGATTAAAGAGCACCTTCGTAAGTTTTTTGCTCTATCCATTGTATTTTTGGAGAAAATAGGGACGCAACTTCGTAAAAATGTCCCTAAACACGTTGTTCTTGTGTCATGTCGCAAAACTTGTCCTTTTCATGCTCACACGTGCCTTTGTGAGGGTCTCACACTCACTCTAGATACACCTTTTTTGCCGTGGAGAAGTGGAAATCCAGCCGATATTATGTCTTAAGATTTTCTTATCTGATTTCCTCACCCTTTTCCAGAGTTTTTTTGCTCTATTCTCCAGAAACACACAAGTCACAACCGTATAATGAATGAAAACAGGGGGAAGATGCACATTAATGACTTAAAATTGAAAATCTTAAACTGTATTTTTTATTTCCTTTTGATAGTTGTCTTCTCCATCTAAGCCAGACAGACCACTTCTCCAGAGCCTCCAAATCAAAACTAAACGCAGCAAAGTCTAAACTGACTACTGACTCTGGCCTAAAAATCTAGGCTTCAGACATCATTTATCCATTTCATCCCCACCAATAAGTGGATTAGCACATGTATAAGGACAAGAAGGACATAACGTTTAAACAGTATAATTTCCTCTTATCAGCCATCAATGTATCTAATAAGACGGGGAATCAAAAAATTCATCCATTTCATATCATCACTCATCTCATCCCTGTGCCACATTTCCTGTATTCATTTTCAGCGCAATTATTCCCTAATTCATATGTATCATGGCTATTCTACATTTATTATAAAAATTATTATTATAATTATTTTATAGGTTTGGTATACTTGAAAGAGATTTATTTTCTGCAGTTTACTTGCTATAGTTGCCTCATTCTGGAAGAAAAGGAATGTTAGATGAAGTGCCACATTAAAATTATTTATCCTTATTGAAACAGTTGAGTTGAACGACAAGCTCAACTGAAAATCATCCTTATCCTTTTGATTCATTGAATATTTTTAACATATAGAGACAAACTTTGACATCGGAATCTTAATAGGAAACCTATCTCTTCGTCTGTCCGTTACACTTCAATCAAAAGTAACTTTGGTTTTTTATTGCAACCCTTTTGGGTATTCACAATTAAAAAGTCAAATTGGATCTTTCTTCAAGTTCCCATGAATATCATTAAAAGAGAGACCGATCATGCATGATAATTGAGGAGGAACTCTGCAAACAAGGTTTTTTTAATCCTCTTCACAGTATTATTATATTCCTGAAAAGTTACTTTTAGATATTATTCTTCTTCCGCAATATCATTTCATTATTCAGTTAAAGCATCATATTTATGAAAAATATCAAATCGCCATTTCAGGATGGTGCATTTTGCATTTCCATGTGCAAACATTTTTATTCTAATTTATCAATGAAGGGTGACATGTTTCGTACCATTTGGTTTACAGAATTTGACATTTATTCTATTGAATGAAAGCCATCACTCCTTTAAATCTGTTCGCTATACATAAATTAAAACTCGAAATTAATTATTTTAAGTTTGAGCATCTATACTAAATCGGACGGTTTTTCATAATATTTTTTAATCAACATTTTCAAAAACCTAAGAAGCTGTAATTTGGGATACAAAAGTTATGCGTTTGAAACATGTTGAACATGAGTACGAAATACTTATTGTTTAGCTTTTGATAACCTGGTATCTTCAGCTTGAATTAAATTATAAATTTTGTGTCATTTTCTAATGGCAAAATTGGTATTGAAAATTGGTCATGCAACAGGTGGTACATGCTTTCAAAACAATTTTTGTTCAGCTAACGTTTTTTAGGGTTTCATAATGTATCGTCCATTGAGACAGCTTTCCAAAATATGCGTGGTAAACTGAAGCAGTTTATTGCGATTGCAAAGGACGTTTGCAATAGCCGTTAGGCATTTCAAACTTTAATTTAAAATTACTGATATACTATGTGTTTCAATTTTGAGTAAACCAAAGAAATTGTGATAGTTAAAATGTATGCGGCTTTACACTCAACAAACATAAGAATTTAAATGGCACATAAAAAGATCAACGGTGATGCAAATTTGTAAACTTAAAACCGTGTGAGCTGAGTCCAACAATTCTGTCTGTATAGTTATAATTATAATAGCAGAGTATGC
>JAQFYJ010000941.1:0-10786 GCA_034694685.1 Isotoma anglicana | reverse complement strand
AGGAAAGCATGTACGTAACTTGTATCAAATATCATAATAAGATGCACATGATTATTTCGGTTTTGTACGAAACAGACAGAAGGATTTATAGCAGACTCATTCAATTTTAGACTTTTTAGAGCCCAATGATGGTAAAGACGTTACCAGACATTCGATCTGTCTAGTGAAAGATTTTGTTACATATATTTCTTGTGGAATTTGGCACATAAAATTTAATTTCCCCTAAACGAAACCATGCATTCTGTTCCTCGTCTTCCCTTAAAACGGTTGAAAGAATTAATTTAGTTCTGGTTCCGAAACGCTTCTGATCTGTTAGGAATTTATTTAAAAAATCTCATATGCATTTATACCCTGAACGTACAAATAATAAAGGTTTAGAAGAAAGTTTGGAAAATGACGAGCTTTTCATTCTTATGGAATGAAGCCCCAGAACTACCTTTAATTTTTAATAGGTCAGAGTTCGTCATAACGGAAACAAGTCACTGGTTCAGAGACTCTTTGAAAGAAATTGTGTTTAGTGAAGTGAACAAAGTAGAGACGCCTATTTGCATCTTTTCATCACAACAATTGCAACATGAGTTGACACTTAATCTTGACAGTGACTTTGTTGAAAGCAATGAACTTAATAGGGATAAAGGTTTTAAATTAAACCCTACAGACACAGATACTAAAACCGTGTCGTGTTATTTTATTCGTACAAGTCAAGGTTCGCTTATTTTGCATTGATTGCTGGACAATTAAATGGCAAACTCATTGTTTTTTGTTAATGTAGAATAATGTATAATTGGTGAATACAAGATGCATTTTTGTAAAGAATATAGAAAATTAAAGATCAACTTTTTAAAGAAATGTTTCAAAGAGTATTTAAAATACAATGTTTTAAATAGATGAATATTAACGAGATTTTTCGAATTCATTATTTTTAGCTGAAATCAAGATGCCAAGTGGAAACGTAGATAAGCCAATTATCGAAGACAATCGAGATGGGACGGTAAGCATTCGATACGACCCTCGAGAAGAAGGTTTGCACGAACTCCATGTGAAATACAATGGAGAACATGTCCAAGGGTCTCCATTCAAGTTCCATGTGGATACCATTGCAAGTGGATTTGTCACAGCTTACGGATCCGGTTTAACTCATGGAGTTAGTGGAGAGCCTTGCAACTTTACCATTTCAACGAAAGGAGCTGGAGCTGGTAATACATCATTTTTCAAACTGAAAGCTTAAAGCTTGATTGACGAGGAAAAAGTGAAAATGATTTGATAATTTGTAAAGGTGGATTATCGTTGGCTGTGGAAGGTCCAAGTAAGGCTGAGATTAGCTGTCATGATAATAAAGAC
The DNA here is from genome assembly GCA_034694685.1 of Isotoma anglicana. NCBI lineage: Eukaryota > Metazoa > Arthropoda > Collembola > Entomobryomorpha > Isotomidae > Isotoma > Isotoma anglicana. Next base: position 9,445 of record JAQFYJ010000941.1, on the reverse strand, counting down.
GGGACTGTTTCTGTGTCTTATTTGCCTACTGCTCCTGGCGAATACAAAATTTCTGTTAAATTCGGAGATAAAAACATCAAAGGAAGTCCGTTCACTGCCAAAATCACTGGTAATAAAAAAAACTTGACGAATTGATAGGATTTAAGATTTAAGTATTGGGGAAGTTTTTAATCCTGTTACTCTCTGATGATGAATAGGTGAAGGCCGAAAGAGAAACCAGATTTCTGTCGGCTCTTGCAGCGAAGTTACTTTCCCTGGAAAAGTTACCGATGCTGATTTAAGGTCTCTTAATGCTTCTATCTGTGCTCCAAGTGGATTGGAAGAGCCTTGTTTCCTTAAGCGTTTGCCAAGTGGCAATATTGGTATGAAAATGCTAGAAATATTTCAAAAGTTCCTAATTTTAACCAGAATTATGAAAAAGTTAATTTCCTAATGTCATACTTATTTTTTTTTGTACAGGGATTTCCTTCACTCCTCGAGAAATAGGAGAACATCTTGTTTCGGTCAAACGAATGGGAACCCATATCGCCAACTCACCATTTAAGATTCAAGTTGGAGAAAGGGAAGTTGGAGATGCAAAGAAAGTTCGAACCTCAGGAACTGCTTTGAAAGAAGGTACAACACATTCGGACAACACTTTTAACGTCGACACACGAAACGCTGGGTATGGTGGTCTCTCATTATCCATCGAAGGGCCTAGCAAAGCTGAAATCAAGTGTCAAGACAAAGAAGATGGAACTCTTGATATTTCGTACACCCCGACTGAACCTGGGTATTACATTGTTAACCTTAAGTTCGCTGATCATCATGTGGAAGGATCTCCATTTACAGTCAAGGTATGGGTTTTAAAATCTTGCAAAACGGAAATGGAGACTTTTCAAGATATTAATTTAGAATTTGTAACATGGTTAGGTGAGCGGTGAAGGCTCAAATAGGCAACGAGAAAGAATTCAAAGACAACGAGAAGCTGTTCCATTGACTGAAGTTGGTTCCGAATGTCGTCTGACTTTCAAAATGCCTGGTAAATAAATTGAATTAGCATTTTTGAAAAGTGCAAGTTAGTTCAACCTTCATAGAGACATTTTTGTGCTTTCAGGAATATTGCCTTTGGACCTTGGTGCTACTGTAACTTCTCCAGGTGGAGTTACAGAAGACGCTGCAATAAACGAAGTAGAAGATGGTCTCTACGCTGTTCACTTTGTGCCAAAAGAATTGGGCGTTCATACAGTCTCAGTCAGATACAAGGATATGCATATCCCCGGTTCTCCCTTCCAATTTACCGTTGGTCCCTTAAGGGACGGCGGAGCTCATAGAGTCCACGCCGGAGGACCTGGCTTGGAAAGAGGAGAGCAGGGTCAACCTTGTGAATTTAACGTCTGGACAAGAGAAGCGGGTGCTGGTTCACTGGCAATCTCTGTGGAAGGGCCGAGCAAGGCTGAGATCGACTTCAAGGACAGAAAAGACGGCTCTTGTTATGTTAGCTACGTGGTCAGTGAGCCAGGTTAGATAATTTATCCTATCTTAATATGCTTAACTGTACTCTTTCATCTTCATGTTATTTTCTTCATGAGTTGATTAAAAATTATGAAAGCGCAAGTAAGATTTAGTGTATAGTTCATCATATCTATAGGGGAGAGAAAGTGTGGGAAGCAGAGTGGAAAGCGAGCCAATTTTTGGGGATTATTTTAGTTACGGTTGGAAAATATAGTTAGTCTTTGCAGATTTAACTAAAATGAGATGATGAAGGTAGCATGTAGTTGTTAACTTTCCTCCCAATTGAATACCCACCGCACTCGTCCCCTTGTCTTTTTTAAGTATATCATATATCATTACACTATACGCAATTTTGGCTTTCATACTTTCGTCATTTATTGTGAATGACTTTCTCAAATTCATGAGAACACTGATCACTTCTTAAGTAGTTTAGTAGTGGCACAAAGTGGAGTTGCCCAGTAGGAAAAGCATAATCTTCTCGTGTAGTTGGAAACACAAAGAGTCATTAATTTGACAATTCGATTCTTTTCGGATTGAGGGAGTGAAGTGACAGCCGGAGTCGACGTTTAGTACTTAACAATCTGTCATGGCCAAAGTGTACCGATCATGTCAAGAGATTCAGTTGGATAGTCCTTCGCAAGCCGAAGGGGAAGATCAAGGTATCCAAGGAAAGAGGAAAGCTTTGAAGGATAATTCGATATTTTTGGGATTAATAAAGTTATGTTTTCATATCTCAAGTTTACCCTTCAGCCGTTTTTAGAGTGCATCATAAATGGTTGAGGCTAAAATTAGAGAGAAATGAGAATATGAAACGGAAATATACTACACGAACGTTGGCTATATGCCAACCTTGTAGTTCCTAGTGGTCACAAACATTTCTGTCCTTTCAAGGTTGCTTTCTTGACGTTGAGCACCTTTTTAAAGTTCAGAGTTCATCATATTTTAATAAATTCATGAGATTGAATTGTTGCAAAGTTAATATCTGTGCTTAGGACATTATCAGAATGAATCCCTTGTTTTACAGATAATTGGCACATATTTAACAACGAAATTCATATTAATATTTATGAATGATAATAAAATGATTTGCTTATAGGTGAATACCGCGTGGGAATCAAATTCAACGATCAACACATCCCTGACTCACCGTATAAAGTGTACATCTCACCCGCAGTGGCGGATGCCCGTAAAGTAGAAGTGTTTCAGTTTTCGGAAGGAACGATCCAACCAGGAAAACCTTCTCAGTTCATGGTGAGAAAGAATGGGGCTAAAGGAAATTTAGATGCGAAGTTGATCTCCCCCTCGGGGGTAGAAGATGACTGCTTTATTGCCTTCTGTGAAGAAGATGTCTACAGCATTAGATATGTCCCACGAGAAAATGGAATTCATAACATCCATGTTAAGTTCAATGGAGTTCATATCACTGGCTCGCCTTTCCGAATTAAGGTTTGCTACTTTTAATCTTTCAAATTTACATATTATAGGTTGCATTATCAGGTTGAGTTGAGAATTTTTTAATCAAAGTGAACAGCATATTAAAATAGCTTCTATTCTACATAATAAAATTCAGGTTGGAAAAGATGACGCTGATCCAGCCGCCGTCCATGCACATGGCAAGGGTCTTCAAGACATTAAAACAGGTCAGAAAACGGACTTTATTGTAGATACTTGCAATGCGGGAGCTGGACATTTAGCCGTAACAATTGATGGTCCATCTAAGGTGTCTATGGACTGTACTGAAGTCGAAGAAGGTTATAAGGTGTGTATGAAAGCATTTTGGGAGAATTTTTTCTAGTTGAATTTAGAAGCGTTCTTAAAAACATAACCGCTTATGGTTGAATTATCTATAGGTGCGGTATACTCCGCTTGTCCCTGGAGATTATTACATCAGTGTAAAATATAACGGATACCACATAGTAGGAAGTCCATTCAAGGTAATCTGTGGTGGGGAAGATTTGGCTGAACGAGGGGCACAAGAGACGTCGTCCGTGGTTGTTGAGACCGTTCAAAAGGTATCAAAATACCATAACAAAGGGCCGGTTTTGCCTCTGTTCAAATCTGATGCTTCCAAAGTCACTTGCAAGGGGATGGGATTGAAAAAAGCCTACTTGCAGAAACAGAATCAGTTTACCATTAACGCTGCTGACGCTGGTTAGTTTGATTGACCTGTACTAAATACTTAACTCAATGTAACAACTGGGTAAGGTATTAAGACTAACATTAATTTTTAAAATCCGACTAATCCTTACTATTGAACAGGTAACAACATCGTATATGTGGGAGTATACGGACCCAAAGGGCCTTGTGAGGAAGTCTTCATAAAGCACTTAGGTCACAATAACTATCAAGTTAACTACGTTTGTCGAGATCGCGGAGAGTATCTCATCATTTGCAAATGGGGAGACGAACATATCCCAGGTAAATTGGGAAATCTTAAAACCCGCTTTGCATATAATTACTTTACTTCACAGCTTTTAAATTGCAAGTTTAAAACCCTTATAAAAAATTATGTATTTTTTAACCTTTTAGGATCACCATTCAAAGTGGATGTTTAGTAAAAAAAACTTTTGATATTCGGATCTTCCTATTCACAAAACAATCGACTTCAAATACGGATAACTAATAATAATCCACCGCATATGCATTTGTTCATTTACTACTACATACATAGATTCATCTACATGCCCCTGCCATACCTTTAGTTTAGAAAATGAAAATATTTATTACGAATGCAACAAAGTAAGATCTGCTTCCTCGGGTTTAACCATACGATAGACTAGGTATTATATATTATATTATACATACCAATGAATGAATATACACGAATTCCTACAGGAACTATAGAGTGGTTATTCATAGATTGTTATCTTCGTGGCTTCTTAATTTATAATTGTTATGACCATAAAATTACGTTACGTTACAAAAGTCATCAGAGTGTAAAGTGTAATTCTTTTCATGCAGCTACTGATAATGTTATATATGTATGTAGAACACGTTCCTTTATGTACGTGCACTGATACATTTATAAATTTTCCTTAGTTATCATTTTCTTCATCTGTGCTTTTTATGTATTTTAATCCATTAATTAAATAATTATTTTCAACTCCTGGCTCTCGCCTTTTCAAGTAGAATACTAGCCTAGTACATTTTTTAGTTTAGATAGATTATTATTCCCCTTGCGTAATTAGGTTAAGAAGGCTATCATGCCTCACTGACCATGATTGTTACTGTGTATCTTTATGCATAAGCTTTGTTTGTGTGCTTTGTGTATCAATCAACAATGAATGCAAAATGTAAACTGCAACACAAACGAAAAGTGTTAAACGTATAATATCAGTCAAAACTTTCATATAAAACATGTTTGTCAACGGAACGGACGGAGTAAGTAGTAAGAAATACTTTAAAGCAGCCACTGTCAGATTTAAAACTAATTATCATAATATATTTAACATATTATGCACAAGATTTCCATGCATGACATTTGACACAATGAGCTTCCTACAAGGTCAATTTTTCTACGCAACTTTTGAAAACTGTAGCGTGTTATATAATTACTATACATAGAAATCTAAATCTACAAAAATACTGAAAATCATGTTCATGATTTAAAAATAATAAAGGAAAAATATACTGAGAAAGAAATGGTGTAGAAGACTAGCGAATAATATTTTCTAACGAAATATATCAAGGTTTAAAATACAATTACGAAGCTCAAAAGCTTACGAAGGTTATTCAACGATGATAAAAAATGAATAATTTATATTTAAACATACCGTTAACTTATAACTTCTACCGGTGCTATTGCTAAATAATAAACTGTTGTTAGGTAATGAAATTAACCCCAGGCTGAATGAAGAAATGTAGCAGTGTTCAATTTACATATATTATATAACTTGACGGACAATGAATAAATCCTGGAGATTTGGAAGTTTCTGATAGTATAATTTTCAGAAATTTGCCGTAGAATTTCCTTCCTGACGTTTTAAAAAATCTTTAAAACTGCTTAATTTAATTTATACATCAGCCTACTTTGTATTTGTTAATGAGGAAGGGAGCGTTATTGCAAATTAAGATGAAATATTTAAAACGTAACATTTGTAGCTTTTACACGATGCAGGCAAGTTTGCATAGGTTAGAAAACTACAAGAGGGTGCTTATAAAAATGATATGAATGCTTTAAGTAATAAGTTTGGAAATATTTGTCCGGGATTCATCATCATTGAAACAAAACTGTTCCATCCCAGTGCTTCCAAATATCTTTTAAATAATAAAATGAATGAAAGAAAACCTCAATTTATAGCAACTTCCGTATGTAATTTACGCGTATTTGTAACATTCTTGGTAATAATTGGACAAACTGAGTAAGGAAATGCTTCTTGTCAGTCGATATGCCAGCAAGTAGCAAGTTTTTTGAATGAAGTGAACCATGCATAATTAGTAATATTTATTAATACCTACTATTGTACATAGGTAAGAGATTGATAAGATAATTAAAATTACGGATAATTAATCCATTTGCCAAATTATAAGTAGGTAGTTATAATATTATTATATATGATGTTGTGAACTATAAATTAAGAGAGTATTTAAGTAATTAACCCGATGCTAATAATTTAGGTAACTATTGCAATAAAATGACATATAAATACCTACATTTATTATTGAGGGTGGTAATGTAAAACTGCACTCATTCATTCATTTATGTCGTAAATAGTTGAATGAAATCTAATCTTTGTATTCACTTCTGTTTCTTTCTTCATATGTGTTCAATACTATCTATATTAATTTGTCATGTTTATAAAAATATGACCTAATACCTTTGCATTCTTTTTTCATTCATTTAGTATGGCACTAGGTTGGATAATATTAAACCAGTATGAGAATGTGACAATTGTTTTGTGATCACGACCTGGGCTACTGTAATCGGAGTTGAGTTGGTATGAGAATGCAAAAGATATTTGCTAAAATATAACATGACTATGTGACGTAATGTTTTGATTTGGCAAAACTAGGTTTTATTTTGTTTTGTTTAATCTTTCTTAAGTCAAAGTACTTTAGGTTTAACACAAGTCGTTTTCTTAAAACTTTCTCAATCCTATTTCCATGCATAGTGAAAGTGAAGGATGTAAATGAGAGTAATAATTAAGACAATAACACAAACAGATATTTAGTAGAAGAAAATGAGTGGACAAGGAAATGGAGATAGATACGTCCCCAACCCGCCGTTCGCCATTTATTTTCAATCCTAAGGTAATTATTATCTATTATCATCCTCCACGGTAATCATCATTTGTTTAGGTCAAGTAAATAGAACTACTTATAATAATAATTAACCAAGCAACCAACAGTTAAGACAAGGAATTTGATTTTTACAGAAACGTTTATCTTCACTAACCACCACTACGACCTCTTAAATCGACTAGTTTATACATTACAAATAGCACTTACAATGTAGCACTGATGACCTCACAAATCCCATAAACTCAAAGGCTAAAAGGAAAACGAGGAGAATACGTTTGAAATAACTTTTATTGCATACTGTGAGAAGAATTGATAAACCCAACAATAAAAAAACAACAGATTTGATTGAATTGGAGGGTTTCAATACCAGTAAATTACATAGAGGTTTCTCAGCTTCGTAGGAGGGTTTTGTGGCGACGTCGGCGGAATGTGATTACAATGTGTACTTTTAAATTAATTACACAGTACATCTTTAATATTATCGATGGAACACAAAAACCAAATTGAGTAGGAAATTCGATTGATTGGTGTTGTGTGTTGTTTAGAATGAATGGTGAAGAGCGTATAGCCTCTGATTGATGGAGAAATCGAAGGAGATTTTAGATCTTGTGTATCTTCTCACCCACGACGACAGGATTGTTCTTACGAATCTCTTCAGCTCCGAGCTGACGGTAATCGAAACTGCAGTTGTGCTTGTCACTGTAGCGATGGATGGAGCAGAACATACCTCCACAGCGACACTCAAATCCTAAACACAAATTATTAACCATTCATTAACAACCTCAACATAATAATTGGTAAAATTTAAAACTAAAACTATGTTGAAGTTAAGAGGTACCTGTGAGGCCAACTTTCTTGCGACACATTTGGCATCGATTTGATTTCTTCTTGGTCTCCGGTCCAGACGGACTTTCATTATTCGGTGATGTCTCAGGAGTGGAAGCCACGGCAGGAGTAGGGACGACTGGAGCATCAGTAACAACAGGAGCGGTTACGTCGGGTACAGAGGCAGCCACTGCTGCGATGATAGCTGCAGCTCCGGATGGTTGGTCCAACTGACTCAGAAGCATATCATCCTCCTGAAGAAAAACAGAATCGTTAACCATTAGTAATTGGAATTAACTAAAATTGACATTTATCATCAGTTAAGTAGAAAACAAAGCAAGCAAAGCGTTAATAACAATTCGGTAAGGTCTTATGGTAATGATTGGTGAGAGGTCGATGTCAGTCTCTTCAAACATATCATCCTCAGGCTCACTGTAATCCTCCAGAGATGACAACAAGTATTCCGTGTCATCTTCCAACTGTGAAAAGTAATAATCCAAAGTGCCGTGAGCGTCCTCTTCGCCGAACAAAAGGATATCTTCATCCTCACCTTCATCACCGTCGTAATTGATTTCACCTCGCACATTGTCAACCGCAGTCATATTTTCTTCCACGTTTTCAAAGGACAAGAGGTCTTCATCTGTCCCTGTCTCACCTTCATACTCCTCTTCTTCCTCACTATCGTTTGGAGTTGGAGGATCTTCATCCCCATCCTCTGGAGATGAAGAGAATTCCCTCTCGTCATTTGGACAACCTGACATTCTGTCTTTTCTCACCTCAGTATTTACTATTATCGACTATAATTTGATACAAAACTCTACAACCTTCTAGTCAAGACTTTGCTAGGCTTTAAAAAATACAAACAATGATCTGGCCTGCCTTTTCTGCATCTACTTTTTCTGGTAATAAATAAATTAAATAAGAATCGCCGCACAGGACTTAGCTAGGATGAAATTTGCTAGTCCCCGACTTGCTTATTTGAATTTTTAAAATTATTTTTTTTAAATCAAAAATCTAACTTTCTTTAACTATCGTTACCATGATTTTTTAAACAAAAAAATTCATCCAATTTACCTTGGATACCAAATGTCATCTTTTTTGTCATTTCTACCATGTCATACATTGGATGCAATTTTTCTGGCAAATTCTGCATACACTAATCTATTCCACTGCGGAGTGCAAACTACATTCTTTCACTGGCTTTACCTCTCTGTGAGTGAAGTCAAATGTTAGAAAGACGGTTCATTTCAAGTCAAGAATAAGAAGATACGTTATACTCTTGCAGTTTGTACACATATCATGTGACGAAATACATGTATGTAGTAGTACTAAATGTCCCATCATGTTACTTTACTTATCTATTCTACAGCCAATAACTGACTTAACTGACTCTATTAATAGAATTTCAACCTCGGAAAAACCTTCGACAACACAAAAACAACTACAAGACTAAGACGGCAATATGGCTAGAAGAAGGTTCGTTTTCGGTGAAAAATATCTTGCATAAAACCGAATCAAAACAGCCTTATACCAAACTGTTATGTAACTACAAACCGGACCGGACTGCTAGGCATATCCAGATTTTTCCGACTGGTAAATTAACACTTAGTGGTTGAAGTCATGGTTCTCGTATTCGTATTTAATAAAGAAGTCTTTGTCCTACATTTGCAGACACTTCGACTTCGGGTTCATACGCAGCATCATCATATCGTTACCAATACACGATGGATGATATAGCATGACTTCATGACTTGACAGTAATACTGCGACTCGACTTTACGACACAAGCTTCTAAACAGGGTTAAAATACACCTACATTATAATATTACTTACGTCGAAGAAACTAAGACTTCGCCAAACGCCAACTCTCGTCGTATATGTTGGA
>JAQFYJ010000940.1:0-10786 GCA_034694685.1 Isotoma anglicana | reverse complement strand
TTATCTGATTCTAAAGACATTGAGAATGAAAGCATTTTTCATAAATTTTAACTTGGAATACATGTAAATGGATCTCAGTTTCTTTGTTACCCCAAAGATATTTTTGATATTACGAGTTGTATACCGATTTACATTTATGTACCGTTTACATTTGTGACTATATATTGGATGAACCTGTAATTACTAATTAAAAACTTGCAATTGTTTCTCTTTTTAAATATATATTTGATCCAATTAGCAAGTTTTAATGCTGAAACTAACGACTTCCTGAACGAACAATACAAGAAAAGACCACCTGCCGCAATTCGGTGTTAAAGGAAGACCGTATGGTAGGATGCAATTCTGATTATTAATTTTATATAACCAATAGTATATAAGTTAGTCAACCAAAATGTTGATAAAACAATTTTAATAATTTTAATCTAGGAATGATTAATTCTGTTTGTGTCTTTCAATATTTATATAAAGTGCATTTTGTTCCATATAAAAAATTTTGACTAGCAGTAATAAACACTTGGCTGATTTAATAATTTCATATAAAAGTTTTCACTAATTTCTCCATATTTATGTATTTTTATTAAATAGCGAGAGCTCCATTATGAAAATAAGCCTGTCTGTCCGTCTGTCTATCACCCAATTTATTAAGAATAGATGGACGAATTCTAACGCAGTTTTTTGCGTTGAGGTAGTGATAACAATTCGACGTTTGGTATTAAAAATCAGCGCGCTACTATGAAGCGCCAAGCTCGCGCTTATGTCCAACCCGGTTCGCAAATACAAGTCACAAAAGGTATTTTTTCGCATCTACAGAACGTCAGAAATTCAACTGTAGCTTTTTCGTAACGCCTGTGCTTTAGAACCACTCTGCGCGCAGTAAAACGGTCAACTACGGAAAGCTCCTAAAAGTCATATTCCATAATTCTGTACCTAAAAATTGTCAGGAATTCAACAGCCGTCGTTACGCGTGAATCAACACTACAGTGTGCGCTCCAATACGCTAAGGTGTACCCCGACCGCAAAATTCACAAAAATGGTGTAATACATGATTTCATACCTATACATTGTCACAAATGCAACAGTTATGATCTTTTTAGCCTTACAAGGTTTGAAAGGTCACAAAATGAGTTTAAGCGTCAAAATAGGATAAATTTAAAGTTTTATGTGTTTGGATAGGTCTTGATGAGTAGAAAAAAATCAGAAGGACGGCAGGCGCGTACACAAACGATCTATGGGAGGGGCTTAACTTATCCCTACAATGTTATTAAGCCCCTCCCATGCTCCGCCCTTCCCTATTCTCTCAATGTTGAAATCCGGACCTTTTGGGGGGGCTCAACAACGTAAAGCTCTCCCCCTTTGGGTACGCGCCTGAAGGACGGTTATGGTCTACGATGACCTTTAAAGTAACAAAACGTCAAATTTAGAAATGTGGTGGAAGTGGCGATGGAAATGTGGCAGTGGTGGTGTCAGAAAGGTGGCAGTGGTGGTCTGAACATTATGATAGTGGTGGCAGTAGTGGTGTTAGAAATGTGGCGGCGGTTATGTAAGGAATATGCTGGTGGTGGTGATATTAGAAATGTGGTGGAGGTGGCGATGGAAATGAATGTGGCGGTGGTGGTGTCAGAAATGTGGCGTAGGTGGTATCAGAAAGGTGGTGGTGGAAGTGGTGGTCTTAGCAATTTGTCGGTGGTGGTCTTAGATATGTGGTGGTAGTGGTGTTAGATATGTGGCGGTAGTGGTGTTAGATATGTGGCGGTAGTGGTGTTAGAAATGTGACGGTGGTGGTTTTTGATATATGTCGTAATGGAGGAGTTAGAAATATTGCGGTGGTGGTGTTAGAAACGTGGCGGCGGTGTTAGAAATAAGGCGGTGGTGGTGTTAGAAATGTGGCTGTAGTGGTGTAAGAAATGTGGTGGTGGTATTAAATATGTGGCGGTAGTGGTGTCAGAATTGTGGTGGTCGTGTTAGATATGCGGCGGTGGTGGTGTTTGAAATGTTGTGGTCGTGTTAGATATGCGGCGGTGGTGGTGTTTGAAATGTTGTGGTGGTGTTAGATATGGGTCGGTCTCGGTGTTAGAAATGTGGTGGTGTGTGGTGTGTTAGAAATATTGCGGTGGTAGTGTTAGAAATGTGGTGCTGGTGTTAGATATGCGGTGGTAGTTGTGCTAGATATGCGGTGGTAGTGGTGCTAGATATGCGGTGGTAGTGGTACTAGATATGCGGCGGTGTTGGTGTTTGAAACGTGGTGGTGGTGTGGTGTTATAAATGTGTTGGTGGTGGTGTTAGGTTAGAAATATTGCGGTGGTGGTTGCAGAAATATGGTGGTGGTGTTAAAAATATTGCGGTGGTGGTGTTAGAAATGTGGTAGTCTTGGTGTTAGATATGCGATGGTGGTGTGTCAGAAATGTTGTGGTGGTGGTGTTAGAAATATGGCAGTGGTGGTGTTAGAGATCGATTTTAAGGTTATGATCGTGTAGCATGAGATAGTATTGAGACTGAACAATACATATCGAGCTAACCCATACAAGCAAGGATAAGAAGAATATTCCTAAGATGAGAATGAATGGACATTTAGAACGTGTATTAGATTTGTATTAATAATAAAGTAATTGGTAAACTGTCACAAGTGTTGGCTTCTGCAGAGGTAGATCGAGGTTCTAAACCCCATAGTTCCAGTTTACTTCTATTTTTGGAGAAAACCTCCTCAGGCAAATCTAATACCACCTTACACAATAATTTATGAGTAAGCTAAACTTAATTTTTTTGAACCACTAGATTCATTAGAAGAGGAGTTCTGCCTCTCCAACATTACAAAACTGAAGGCAGAATGGCCACTCTATTTCAACGTCGGAAACGTCAACCCATATTTTGTTGGTCGCCAACGTGAACAAGATCAGCTTGACCAAATTCGTCAGAGTCCGTATTATAAGTCAATCGTGATAAGTGGCCTAGGTGGAATCGGCAAAACAGAATTGACAAAAAAATTTGCCCACAGAATTTTTAGCCAAGAAAATGTCAATTGTGCATGGTTTAATGGGGAAACTGAAGAATGTCTCAAACAGTCCCTTACGACGTTAGCTCACCAAATTAGAATTTCAACACAAAACAAGTCCAGAAATGCCCGAACAATCCAAGAAATGTTCAACGACTTGACATTTATTATGAATAACAGTAAATCGTCGCAAGTTTGGCTCGTGATATTTGACAATGTAGACGAGTTATATCCGAGCATTCAGTACTGCCTTGAATCCTTACATAAAACTGACCGCACGTTAACAATCCTCACATCAAGAAAAAGAAATCTAGCAACACATGATATGTTCCTAATACCTATGGAAGAGTGGGACACACCGGATGCAGTTCAATTTGTAAAATTGTTTTTAGAAATCAAAAAAGATACTGACGATGTGCCTGTTTATGATCTATGCTCAAGATTAGGAAACTTTGCTTTGGCGATGCAGCAAGCAGTGGCTTACATAATTCAGCAACAACGCAATTCCACAAAAGGAAACAGCTACTCCATCAAAGATTATTTAGCTGAATTGGATGCGGGGGGAAGTAGAGCTAGTAACCTGCTTGATCATAAATTAAGTCCAATTTCGCATACCTTTGTAAAAACATTGTTTGTCACGTGGGACGTTTCAATCACAAAAATGAAATCAAATAACGATATTGTTGCGGACTTGGCATTACAAATGCTTAACAAGATGGCATACCTCGATCCAAGCAGTATTGATTTTGAATTTTTACTGATGATATTTAACGAAAATGAAGAAACAAAAGCAAGACAACGGTATTTTGAAATAAATGGAAAGAATTGTACAATAGACAAAAAAGAATTATTAAATAAAGCGCTTGAACTACTTAAAGCGTATTCATTTATTAAAGCAGAAAACTGCGTAATTACCATTCATCGCTTAGTCCAAGAAGTGATTCGGCTGAAATTGAATCTTTCCAACGAAGAGGTACCATTTCTCTGCACATTCATCGAGCAATTGTCAAACGGGCCATCGTTAAAAAAAAGCAATATGCCGCATGTGCTAAGTGTTTGGAAGCATGCATCACAGTTTGAGCCCTTGATACATAAATTCGTTAATATTCCTTGGCAAATTTCCGACAGATTACATGATTTTGGGTTGTACTCAGAAATGTTTAGTTTTACCAGCTGGAATCATGTTTTATTAATTAAAGTCCTTGGAGAACTCCATCCAGCAACGTTGGAAATAGAAGACAATTTAGGTAGAGCGATAATGGAAAGAGGGGAATTCAAAAAATCACTTACAATGTTTAGGAAAGTTCTCGTAAAAAAGAAGCAATTTTTTGGAGATGAACACGAAAGGACACTCATGACTTATCAGAACATCGCCATGGTTCTATATCATCTCAATAGAAATGATGAGGCAAAGCAGGAGTGGGACAAATTGTTCGAATCACGGACGAAAATTCTAGGAGAAAATCATCCAGACACAATGGGAGTTAAACATAATCTAGCTCTTGTATTTTCCTCCAAAGGAGAGTATGATTTGGCTTTAAAAATTGACAACGAAGTTTTGAAATGGAGAAAAAAGGTATTGGGGGAACTGCACCCTCACACTTTATCGTCTATGAAGAATATAGGAGCTTTATTATTCCAAAAACAAAAATACTGGGAAGCCAAAGATGTTCTAGAAAATGCTTGGGTTTTAAACAAACAAGTTTTGGGGGAATCACATCCAACCACTCTTCAATGCATGCGTTGGATTGGTCACATACACTCAAAAATTGGAGGTCAACAAATATCTTTCGAAATGCTACAACAAATTGTGACCTTTGAGAAGACAATTTATGTACAGAATCATCCAGAGACATTAATTACAAGACACTACATTGGAATTTGTCACTATAATCAGGGTAAATATTCGGAAGCAAAGACAATCTATAAGACTGTGTACAGGATTATGAAAATCAAACTCGGTAAAGAACATCGGCAAACCCTCAAATTACTAGAAAACTTGGCGTCAGTTTATTTTCGACAGAGATGTTTCAAAAAAAGCTTACATTTGTTCCAATTCATTTTAAAAACACTAAAGAAACATGTCAGCCCTCATCATATAGAGATTTTAAACATTAAGGTATGGTTTGGGGCGATCTTTTTTTTTCAAGGCAAATACCAGAAAGCGAAGCAAATCTTTGAAGCTACGCTCAATGATTTGAAAATATATGCTGGTGAAAAAAATCCAGTAACAGTTATATGCATTTGCAATTTAATTTTTACAGAGAAAAGGCTTGTTGCACGAAATTCTTATTCCCTGCAGATAAGCCAATATCTTCGAACAATTATGTCGCTTGTTAAATCGGACCAATACCAATCATCCCATTACAATTCCTTAGATTTAACATCTTGTTTGAGTGGGTTTAATAAATATTGTCCTGACAGGTTAATGATTATTCAAAGCATTGGTAGTACTCTCTTGGATCAAGGGTTTTTCAGGGAAGCGAAGATGATCTTTGCATACGTTCTTGAGTTAATGAAAGTGAAGTTAGGAGAAGAAAATATATCTACTATATATGCGATGCAAGGTTTGGGCATTACTCAAATGCTACTAAGAAATTATCCAGAAGGTGTAGAAATTCTTCAACACGTTCTGAAGAAACTCACAAATGTTCGAGGTCAAAATCATCCCGATACTCTTGCCACAGAACAATGGCTATTTCCAATTCGGGATTACAGGGAAACAGTACTAGTTCCCCAATCGAAGGGGATATGGCGGCAGGGTTTTATAGTATTGTTTATTTATTTGTTTATTTCTTTATGTTGGAAATGTCAGCGAGACAGTGGTTGTGAATTGTGGTTATGTAACCACAAATTTTATGATCGGAATTACAATAAATAATCCACATAGCCATCGATTCAGTAACAAGACGGCTGTTTGTCTTAAAAATACGTTGATACATTAAAAATGTGCCGTTTTAGGTTTTTGAACAATTTCCTGTAACAATTTGTTTTTTAATGGAAGTATGTAATTATCTGTGCATAAATTATGTCATCGGATACTTCGAAATTTTTACACCCTCCCATTCTAATCACTATAGGCTTTTATGCTGAAAACTCAGCTTTTTTTACCCCTACCCCCATCTTTGGTATATAGTTAATGCATTGCCACTACTGTGATTATCATGAAATATTGTTATGAATAAAATCTTTATAAACATTATATTAAAACGCTTCTTTTACCTAAAGTTGCTAAATATATATCGACAAATACATTGAAGAAACTTCAAGTCTGACTCGGAACACAAGTTTATTAATTCTATTCTATAAGATTAAAAGTTGTAATTTCTCTTATATTTGTATTTAGCATAATTATAGCTTTACATTAGCGTTAACAAACCATACCAACTTCCACAAATTTTACTGTAACAAAACCAATATAAATTTCTACGCAAGTAATATTTAATTACATAATTTTGACCTGAACTGAATAAACTAAACTATTGAATTGAATTGAAGTGATATTTTAGTAGGCTCTTATTTTCTTACTGTGCATGAACGGCGAAATTTCGTGTTGAAAAATTTATGATTCCAGGTTTGGTGGCTATAAGTTAATTTAGCAACAGAAAAATTGGCCAAGTTGGCAAAAAATTATGAAGAAAAAAAAGGAAAAATAAGCACCCCCGTGGCAGAATGAATACCCCAAAAATATAGCATGTATTACCCCCTATAATTTTTATATTATCTGCATCCTATTTATTTTATTTCTTTATCAAGAACTAATCTTATCTGGAAAACATTTCAAGAGGCCATTTTCTTCCATAAGTTAGTTAGTTAACCTTATCCTTTACCAAAATAAATTTTTTTTTTAAATGTCATACTTGAAAAGAGAGTCGGTCATTAATACTCCGTCTGCAATTGTTGTATCAGAAAAGTCTGATTGATCTTCTGATTAAGAAAAAAATTTCCAACTATCACAAGAAAAGTTCACAAACGAAAAAGAAGACGCTACATGTCAAATCCGCACAAGTTGAAGAATTTCGGAGAATGGACCGGCCTACCGTCTGTAATCAATAAAGAATTTTTTAAAAACTAAATACGGGGTATTTGTTATATTTGGGGGGGCTTATTCAGTTTTGGGGGCTTCGCTTCAAAATTTTATGGGTTGCATGTAAGGGGTATTTCTATTTATTTCTTCGGGGTTTTTCATTTGTTTTAGAGGATAGAAATATTGAAGTGTAAAAT
Organism: Isotoma anglicana; assembly: GCA_034694685.1. NCBI lineage: Eukaryota > Metazoa > Arthropoda > Collembola > Entomobryomorpha > Isotomidae > Isotoma > Isotoma anglicana. The sequence continues at coordinate 3,573 of JAQFYJ010000940.1, read as the reverse complement.
ATAAAACAGACTGGATAATATAGTGTACATAATATAATAGAAAAATATAATATAATTGAGACTGCTGAAATTATAGCATGAATAGTTTAAGTCAAGAATTAATTAGAGTAGTTGTCTTTCATAATTAAAACTATATAATATATTACATACAAATTGAACACTTCTCCAATCCTGGTTTTAAATCAACAAAAATATGGAAACATAGAGTAAAATAAATTATCTTATTATTGGACTTCTCACAACCGATGGAATTGATAATAAAATGAGTCGGCTCAAAAGGTGGATGAGAAGTCCTTAGAATTTCCACAGTACGGTTTTGAATTGACCAAAGATAAAACTTCAAGACCAATTTATGTATCAAAAGAAGGCAAGTAGAATTACCGACAGGTTAAATAATATTATTAACTGGTAACTACAGACTTAGGAAGGTAAATTAAAAAGCGAAAGACAAATTGACACAAACGCAATGCAATGGTCAGGGGATTATATTTATAGCCGCGAAAAAGCTTCTACTAAAAATACCAGGTAGAAAGCAAATTAAGTAAGAGCGAACGAAATTGTAAATTACAACATTGCATATCTGTAAGAAAGGTTGACGTCTGCCATTTACTATGAAACGTTACATGTATCTCAGATTTTGCATGTTTCCAGAAGAGAAAAGAAAGGTTTATAAGCTATGAATAATTGTTATGAATAATAAATACCTTTATTTTTAATGGAAGAACGAACAGAATTTCTGTCTCTAAAACACAATTTTGTCTTGGAAAGTGGGGATTTTGTAAACCCCTGCCCCTAACTAATACAATACAATGCACATTTTCTCCGAATATCATTTAATTATACTGCTTCTGCCTCATATCTCGATTCAAAAAGTCTTTAGTAAATTTTAATGACTTCAATGTTCAATTCAATGATATGAAAAAATTAGATGAAAATAGAAATTAAACCGTTTGCAATTCAACTGGATCATTAGCATTTTAAGATTTAAGTCTTCAGTCTACATAACTAAAAAAATATTCTGGTCGTAATTTCCCAGCATTTGTTTTGTAAACAAACCGTTGCGTTGCAGACTGCTTTCAATTAAAACCAAGAACCGGAGTAAACTTTCATGAATCCTAAAATCCCAGTGAATTTTTACAGACTTTAGCAATATTAATTTCAGTGTACTCTTAAATGCAATTATTGTTACAAAATATTCAACCTCCACACATAAACTGCTTAAGTTTTGCATTTAATACATTTTTGTTTACTTTAAAATTGTTGCCAGTTAGTATAGTTAGCTATTGACAGGGGCCATTTTAGTAGTAAAAAATAAATCATAACTTTTTGTCGTTTATTTATTTCAAAATTTAAGCAGATAAATAGGAAGGCGAAGGCTTCCGTTGACATAAAATGTTTACAAAATCAACAAGGAAACTGCAAATAGGAATTGTAATATTGCAGAGTACCAAGTAGCAAATAAGCGTATTGAGATATCAAGCTTTAAACACTACATATAACATACTAATAATAAACTCAATATTGTTAGTCAACGCCTCGAACCGGATCACTATGTAAGAAAAAGTGAATCTCAGAAGTAATAATTCAAGCACAATGGATATGAATGAAACCCATTGCAAAGTTATCTACATATACCTTGAATTCTTTTGAGTTACTCTGAGTCCAGTGACTCATAACTTTTCTTAGTTAACGGATCCCACACATTTTACCTAGTATAGTAAACAAGCAAGATCAAAATACATCTGAAAATACTCTAACGCAATATTGCAATTTTCAGCAGAACATCAGTACAATAAAATGACATTCAGTGTACTGTATGTCTAGTGCAGTCCTGTTTTTTTAAATATTGAAAAGCTTTCAATACTTTAAATAATTTAGGTTGGCAAAAATAAAACAGGAAAAACCATTTGTAAATTCCTATTTAGATATTACTTTAAAGAAAAGTACAATCAGGGTTTCGTTTTTCCCACTTTTTGGACGTTTTTCCCAGTCCACTGGGAAAAATGGTTAAAACCACTGGGAAGTGGGAAAAATGGTCAAAATGGAAACCAATGTATTTTCTGTATAATAAATCATAGGGCTACAACCTTAGATCTAATTAAGCATCAACTTTTGATAACTGTTCTGTACAGCGTTCTAATTTTAATTACAATAATTTTTTTAATTAAAACAGAATTTTTGTTTATATTGTAGAAATTCAAATTTAGTGGAAAATCCCGTTTATACGCTTTAATTATTTATATGTCATTCTACTTTGCAACTAGCTTAGCTAACTTCTTCCCTCATAATGGCTACAGCCACTGTAACCTGGTAAATATTCGCTAAAAGTCGGTGAAATGACAAGTGATTTTATTTCTGCTAACATCTTGTTAGTTAATAGTGTTTTTCTCTTTTCAACTAAAGTATGAAAAGACCAAATTCGATAGAAATGGTCAAAACGTTTCTAAAATATTTTGGAAAAGTTAATAAGTTCCATCTAATTTTATTTTTTAGAGTATTATAATACATTTTCAGTGATTATTGCATAAATCTACTAAAAGTTCTTTAATTGACTCATATTGCCGTTTAAAGAAGCTTATATTTCAAAGAAATTTTTAACTTTTTAACTCCTCCTAATGTAATTCTTTTGTTAATTAGTTTTTCCCACTAGTGGTTAAAACCACAAAATCGAATGCACTTTTTCCAGTGGGAAGTGGTTAAAACCACTGGTTTTTTTCAGGTGGATTTAACCATGCCGAAACCCTGAGTACAATATAAAATTTTATGACTGTAAATAGTTTAACTGCAAACCAAAACAAAACATTTTCTACCAGAACAGTTCCAATGTTTAGCTGATAAAGAGGCTTAACAGTCTTTTATTGTAAGGCATAATCCGACCAATAGTTACAATAAAAAATAATACACAATTAATACTCATCATAGATCTACACTACTTAATAAAACTTTAAAGGTTCGTTCTCATCTAGGAATTTCTGGACATTAATTCGTTTATTTTTGAAGCCCAAAACAAAATGGCACCGTGTGATTATGAAACATTCGTTGAGACTTTTCCCCTATCTGGATTCATATTCATTTGTGTGTTGCTATTTATTTGTTCGGTAAAACATTATTTTGAATTCTTTTAAATTAATTAATAAAATTATTTCTGCTTATAAAACTATTTCATCCCAACTATTTATGTAGTGCCCTAGATGTAGTTACTTTCTAATTATTACAAGATATAATATCATAAATTATTGTAAGAAAAGAAGAGCTGATTGTGAACAAGAAGGAAATTCTGAAGAAGGACGCCAAGGTGTCAATGCCAGAGGTGGGTAATAATTTCTTCCAGTAATATTGTAGGCGTCACACTAACTTGTCCGTTTATAAACTATATAGTCAGCGTCGTTACATTAACTCAAACACTCTGATAGCTCTACGTGGGGTTGATCTGACTTGAATTCTAGAACCTACTCAAACTTTATGTGCTTTTAGGTGATTATAATAAGTCGTAGCGAAACTGGTCGATTAATAGAAATGTAATTTATTGACAAGGTATTAAAAACTCATTTGAAATCACAATAAAATTCGTAG